>JAGDYQ010000003.1:12526259-12546986 GCA_021962125.1 Bulinus truncatus | reverse complement strand
TTCTCTCTATCTGGTTCTCTTCGTCTCTCTCTTTTATAATGTCTCGTAAGAGACATGACCATTGTATAGCACTTCATTCATGTCCGCCATAGGCCGATATTAAATGTCAGCAGCAGCACGGGAGATATTGTTAAGTGACGACATATCAGTGCTGAAACTCACCACCTACAGATGCGTGTAGATCACGCTAAGCAACAACCAGTCATCATCAAAATGGCCACCTGGCCAAATCGGCAACCGTCGTCAGACAGACAGATTTCGGCCGTAGCACAATATTTCGCCGTTGTTGTAGCAAATGTTAGCCGTACATGAGAGTTGGCGACAACCGGCGCAAGGTTGAAATGAGAGGTCAAGGCACTCATGGGTGAGGTGTATATCTGTTGTATAAGGCACATGCTAATACTGGGTCGATGTTTTTGACTATAATGCTTACAAGGAATCGCAAATTCTTTTTGTCCAGCAATAATTCGTGGGTGAACAACAGCTGTTAACTTGATACTGAGCAATAAGACTGAAAACTATCATTCCATTGAAACTGAATGAGAGGGGCGACTTCGATATCGGTATCTGTTAAATACTATAAATCACAAGGTATCGGTTGTGTAGTGCCCTCTTCATCATCACCACTATAGCATATAATTCCAATGAACGTGAGTGTACTACGGGAAACATAAAAGGTGATCGGACACGAAGCGGAAGCTTTGAGCTCCAACGTCACAGATTCGTTCAGTTTATCACATAAAGCGGTGTGTGAAGAGAAGAATATTAAAGCAGGGATGACCACCCGTTCTTAGGGGCACATTACTCTTCTACATCCCACCACAAATTGCCAGGTAGTTGATGGAAGGGGTCCTGTGAGCTGATACGATCAAGAGGGGCTTGGTTGGATGCCCAAGACTTTTTGGAAACGCCTCGCTATTTTCAAGATCCTCCTAACATCAAAAAGTTTTTCAGACAGTGGAAAACAATTCCTTTTAATATATTCATTTTTTGGTAAAGTATTTCGAATAATTAATAATTAATTTATTTATAAAGATTCATTCATAATATTCAATATTACCACATTAATATAATTAATCCACAAGATGATATTCAGACTATGTAACTAAAAAAATAGTAACATCATGTCAGTTCTTACTTTAAATAAAAATAATACAAACTAGTGTATTCTATTCCCCTCACCCATTAATGCTTCAATAATATTGACGGTTATCAGAGTCATACCTTATCAACGCTTTGACTGTATTTTTTTTTAAAAACATTCACCTGCTGCTACATTTTATAAAACACCTGAAATTTCAACTCACCAAATGTAGCTTCACACATCCGAGCATATTTATAGAAAGGGTATCTTAAGCAAAATGATTATTATATATTTATGTATATAAATAAACATACCGACATATAGCGCCAATGGGTACCAGACCATAGTTATGAAGTAAAGACGGCTGTGGGTACAGTTAACCACACAATCCTTCATATACCGTGTGTTCTGCGAAACAGATAAATTCTAATTTGTTCCGCCTCCGATGTGGCTTTTAACGCTAAGGAAACTATTACTTAGTCACCACACAAGCTAGATATCCTGTTGATCTTCTTGTTTAATATACTGGAGGATTTCATTTCATTGATATGCCAAAGTTCAGCTAGCAAAAAAGTTACATCTAGCTGATAAATACTGTTCACCATCGTCATTCAATTCAAGACTTTTACCGTGATTGTGAATTCAAGACTTTACCGTGATTGCACCAAGACTTTACCGGGATTTGGTCACTTCCTGAAAAGGATAATAATTCAGAAATGCAATAGTTTCATCTTCAGAGCGTCAGACAAAGGTTACTATCCCCCCAAGTGTTTGACTTTACATTATTAGAGTCATTGATGTTAATGCAAAACTATTTGATGCTAAATCTTTACATTACTAAGAGTCCTTTAGATGTGTTCAAACTACTCAATAAGTACATCAAACTCATGGTGATTTAATCAGAAATGGTGCTACATTCATATTATTATTTTCTAAAGATTAAATGCATACATCTATTATGTTTCCATAATCTGTGAAACCTACTCATATACCTTCATAATCTGTGTAAAAACCTATCATATAAGCCTATATAATCTGTGTAAACCTATCATATGTTTCAATATAATCTGTAAAAACAATACTTATAAAGCCGATAAAATCTGTATAAAACCGTATCAGTAAAGCCTATATAATCTGTGGCTGCTTCAACTATTGTATAAAGCCTATAAAGAGGGGACTCAAAAACTTGCATTCATTGCAGCGCTTCATATAATCTGTGCAAAAACCATCATATAAAGCCGATATAATCTAAAAAAACCCCATCATATAAAGCCTGATAATCTGTGTAAAAAACCCATCATATAAAGTTGATATAATCTAGTAAAAAACTCATCATCATATAAAGCCGATATAATCTGTAAAAACCTATCATAAAGCCGATATTATCGTAAAACCATCTATATAAAGCCGATATGATCTGTGTAAAAAACCTATCATATAAAGCCGATTTAATCTGTGTAAAAACCATCACATAAAGCCGACATAATCAAAAAGTAAATTTATCCAAAAAATGCACTAAAATAAAGTGAAGCAGCAAAGAAAGTCGAGGCGTGCGCGACTTAAAAGACACAAAACAAAAGTCACCTACTAAGCAGCAAACCTGACTTTGAGGATAAGAGTTTAAAAAATCAAGCATACTGTTTGTAAAGATTTGTGTTTAGGCCAACGGAATAAACTAAATAATCCAAATGTTTCATATAAATCAAGACATCTTGAATGATTGCACAGAAATCCTCCAATACAGCCATCTCAGAAGATAAAACACATTAGGTGCAATAACATGCTTATGCATTCAAAATGCACTGTATCTTTCTTGAAACTCCTTTGATTTGTTTTGACTCTCTATAAGTCTCATGACCACTTACAAAGAGCCACGTGTATGTTTATAGGGACACCATGCCAAAAAAGATTGTATTCTACATTCAACGTTTGGTAGCAACAAAGTATTCTTTAAGATTTTTTTTTTGTTGCGGTTACAAAAAGAAATATCAGACAATGGAATGTCGAACCACGGAAACCCTTGTGTTACCTGCGGACTATTTAATCAACATTAGATGACAAATAAAACATGGAAAACTTATCTCCATTATATTGTCTTACATATCTAACATTTGATAACATACTTAGATACAAATTACTTTCAAGAGCCATAGAGTGCCTTAAATATGTATAAAAAGATCATCGCCAAAAAAAACGTTATAATTTGGTAGGTAAAATGGGAGGAAGGGGGTGAGCAATGGAGGTTGGATTCCAATGAAGTGTGAGGGTAAGGTTGTACTTCTACTTTACCTTCTGTAACCCTCCTTTTTACCCCCGCACTTTGCGTTTCCATTTTTTTTCCCTGCTCTATTCGCCTAGAGTCAAAAAAAAAACTTGTCGTAAAAACATAAAAAAATTTAATATAAATACCATATAAAAAACATGATTCCATTGTATATAATCCGAAGTTTTTTTGTACAGCAGTCTTAATGAAGTCATCGGCTGTTAGGCTCCGACCTGTGTTATTTAGCGGTGTTATGTAAAGGGCCGGGATAATGGCCCTTTTTATGGGGCATCATATTTGCGCCTTTGAAGAGAAGCGACGGTTAAAAAAGCCTGAACCTCTGACACAGGCTTTGGTGCAGGGTGCGGTGCTGCCGCAATTAAGGAACTTAGTGGTGATAAAACAAGGGAATAAATCCCAGAATTCTAATTAAGATAAAACATTCTGTTAGAATTTGTTACTTAAATTATTCATTTGGTGAGATTTTGGGGGGAGTTATATATATTATATATATATATATATATATTTTATATATATATAAACATGCGTCTGTGTGTATGTGTGTGTGTGGCGACCTGTTTTGTTAATTCCTCTGGTGCAAATCCCTTCGGTTGAATAAAGACTCTGAATCATGGAATGCCCCTAATCAGCTTCCGAAATGATTTCGCTTTCCAGACCCGTCTTAGGGGTCTGAGGGACAAACATAACATGAAAGTAAATTATCGAATGAATCATTCCACTGCTTTTAACTGTTAATGAATGAAGATAAGAAGAAAAAAGGGATTAATAGGCAAATTTAAAATTTTGAACACTCGCAATCAACTTCAATCGTCTCTTCAAACATTTTCCATCACTGGACGATCATCAACGTTCTTGGGTGATCAGTCCAGTTTTTTTGCAGTCTGGCGAGAAGGCAAATTGACGACCGAAGATATACTAACGACTGAAATATATAGATCTTGAAACAATCATACAAACTTTCAAGATACCCGCTTTAATAGTAACTAGTAACGTATATTTCAAAACAACAAAAAGTTTGGAATTATTTTAGTACCCATTGACTATTCTTAACGTCGTCATTACTTGCTCCATTTTATGAGACTCTCCTACTTAAGTAGATTGCTCAGTTTAACTATACAATTGGCTTCCCCCAATTTCATGTGTAGTACGCGTACTTCAAACAGGTCAAAGGTCATATAGTTTATACTTTGGGGATTTCTGCAACGGTCGATCTTACTGTACAAAAGTTCAAAGTATTTTTAAAAATCATTTTCGCCAGAGTAATGAATGAAATCAGCTGTTTTCTGAAGTATAAGCATATTTGATAAACAAGGGAAAAATTCTCGCATCCATTTAATTTAATATATTAAATCAGATTGAAGAGGCAACAAGTGGATTGAGTTTTCTGAATCATCTACTGACTGACTTACCGACTGATCTACTAAGCGACTTTCTTACTTATTTACTTAATTCCTACTGACTTGCCTACTGATTAATCTGCTTGATATTCGGGGGAATTTAAGGACGGACCTACTGACGCATTCACTGATCAACCCAATGACCGATTTACCGACCAACCTACTGACCGAACTTTATGATAATCTACTGGTCTCATTTTATTACTGAATCTACTGACTGACCTACTGATTGGATTCCACGGATTAATCTACTGACTAACCAACTGACTTGACCTCAAAGATAATATACTAATTGACCTACGACCAACCTACTGATCAATCTACTGATTGGATTCCATTGACTAATCTATCAATTCAACCATAACCGATTCGACCTCATGATAATATACTGATTGACCCATTGATCAACCATCGACTGACTTATCAATGATCGCCAATCAAATTCAACACTCAACCTACTGACTGACCTCAAGTGATATACTGATTTCGACCTTGCATTGATCAAGCTACTGACTGGATCACTAATTAATCTATCAATCAATCTCACCAAATCAATCTAACATGCTCATTAAGATCATCAAGGAAGAATCCAAATCTGACCAACCTGCAATGGCAGCAATTCAGAGGAGCATGGGCAGCCGAACCTACTACGACAAGCCTAACAGATTAATTCACGCCCTACCGACTAACCTACTGACTGATATTGATCAGCTCAGACTGACTTATTAAGATAGGTCAGTACTTAACAAGATAGGTCGTAATTCTTAAACAGACAGTCAGTAATTTTAACAAAGATAGCCTGGCAATTTTTAACACGATAGGTCAGTACTCCAATGCGATAGGGTCAGTACCTTAACTTCATAGGTCATAATTCTTAATAAGACAGATTAGATTTCTATTTGTGCATCTTATGCACCGGCGCAATGCTTTAATATACTATAACATGACTACGCATATCGGCGCAAATATTTTCCTTTCTTAACAATTACTCGAAAGTGATTCACTTCAGAACTCATTAACGTGAAAGTAT
Organism: Bulinus truncatus; assembly: GCA_021962125.1. Classification (NCBI taxonomy): domain Eukaryota; kingdom Metazoa; phylum Mollusca; class Gastropoda; family Planorbidae; genus Bulinus; species Bulinus truncatus. The sequence continues at coordinate 12,541,191 of JAGDYQ010000003.1, read as the reverse complement.
TAAAATCATGTACTATCGTGTAGAATCTACTCGTGTGACCGATCTGAGCCTTCTCACTATAGAAGAACAGATTCAAAATTGAGTTACACATTTGAGAACACAGCCATAAGCCCAACCAAAGATATCGAAACAAATTAAAAGCTTATATAGAACTCCTCGGTGGGGTCGCCTCTGGTCTATTCAGGGGCGTACCTAGGGTGAGGGGGGAGGGGGGTAAAAATTCGAAAGTCCCCTAAAAAATTTGTTTGCATTAAATATTAAGTACATTTTCTCATGTCATGGTGTCGAATGTCAAAATGCAGGTGCCCCCAAAGAGGTCAAGCCCCCGGGCCCCCAAAATCGATAGGTTTGGCAATGGGTCTATGACATCTCGACGTTTGGGGTAAAAAAAATATGACTTCGTTGAAATCAGTTATCAATAATATCACATCATTTAATTTTGTAAACAGTAACATGTTGATAAAGTTAACAAAAAAACAATAATTACTACTGGTCCTTTTTTTTTGGTCAAGACGTTAACAAAATATCTCCACTAATGTTAACACTAGCATATATTGCACTGCACTATATATTTGAAGCTCCTCACAGTGAAACATTTTTAAAAATTGACGGAGAAACAAAAAATATCAAACCAAGTCCGACAATCAGTTCCAGCAAGTGAAATGAACTTGTCAAGATTTGTTTTGTTTTTTATCTCCCCATGGTCATTGCATTTATCTCCTCTTGGATCGACCCAGCCGATGATGGGGCACATACAGCCCAGCACACACACACAACAAAAACATCCACACACACAAACACACAAATACGCTCACACACAAACACACACACACACTCACACAAGAGCGTGCACGCAAACACATACACACACACACACACAGAGACTTACATAGCAACGAAAATAATGACATTTAGGCGGTTTGTTTAGGTTTTTAATTTCAAATGGAGAATCGGCAGGGAAGGAGGAGGTGCCGGGGGGACGGGGTGAAAGGGGAGGGGGTGTAAGGGGAGGGGTTGAACGGGGAGGGAGGTTCGTGGTAGTTATCGCTGTAACGAAAAAAATAACAAAAGAAATGAAAACAAAAAATAAGAAAAATAAAAAAAAATACATTTCAAGATCCAGTGTGACTGAGTGACAGACATACAAATAAGCAGACATTGTTATAGCTAAAAGTGTGTGTGTGTGTGTCACTCTCTCTGTGATTGGTAGACATGTTTACATCGACAAGTGTGTGTGTGTGTGTCCATCTATCTGTGATTGGTAGACATTGTTGCAGCTACAAATGTGTGTGTCCGTCTATCTGTGATTGGTAGCCATCGATACAGCAACCAATGTGTGTGTGTGTCACTTTATTTGTAATTGGTAGACATGTTTACAATGGCAAGTGTGTGTGTGTGTGTATGTCACTATATCTGTGGTTGGTAGACATTGTTACAGCAACAAGTGTTTGTGCAGGTCACTCTATTTGTGATTGGTAGACGTTGTTACAGTAAAAAGTGTGTGTGTGTGTGTGTGTGTGTTCATCTATCTGTGATTGCTAGACATTGTTACAGTAACACGTGTGTGTGAATGTGTGTATTCATCTATCTGTGATTGCTAGACATTGTTACAGTAACACGTGTGTGTGTGTGTTCATCTATCTCTGATTGTTAGACCTTGTAACAGTAACACGTGTGTGTGTGTGTGTTCCTCTATCTGTGATTGCTAGACATTGTTACACCAAAAGTGTCTGACTTTATATTTCTGTCAGTGTGTCTCTCACTGTAAATGGAATAGAGAAAGACTACAGACACACTCACACAGACTCACATGTAACCACCCCATCCCCCACTGTACAGTCTGTGATGACTCAGAATGCCCTGGTCCAGACGGTCAAATGTCCCAGCGGACAAGAAATACAGGACGGCATTAATACTTTCAGTTAAGTACTATTCAATACTGTCATTAAAGTACTATTCAATAATGTCAGTACAGTACTATTCAATACTGTCAGTAAAGTACTACTCTTTACTGTCAGTAAAGTACTATCTAATACTGCCAGTAAAGTACTCTTCAATACTGTCAGTAAAGTACTATCTAATACTGTCAGTAAAGTTCTATCTAATACTGTCAGTAAAGTTCTATCTAATACTGTCAGTAAAGTACTATCTAATACTGTCAGTAAGTACTATTCAATACTGTCAGTAAAGTACTATATAATACTGTCAGTATTGTATAGTACTTTACTGACAGCATTGAATAGAACTTTACTGACAGTATTGAATCGTACGTACTAATCAATACTGTCAGTAACGTACTATTCAATACTGTCAGTAAAGTACTATCTAATACTGTCTAGATTATTGCATGATGATCTTAAAAAACCCCAGAAAATCAAGAAAGACTTCGGTTTACTTGGAGTAGAGAGTTTGACTTAGAAAGCACAAAAAAAAACAACAACAATTGTATAAGAAATACATCAGATCGGAATCTTATACTTATAGGCCTATAAAAATGGTATTAAAATTTTACTTTAGTTGAACTCTGTGTGTCTACACTATATAAGTGGTTTGTTTTATTTTCCATTACTTCATAATTTTTAATTCACTAAATCTTGTAAATTTAGCAGTCCAACATTAGAAACCTGATTTTGGATCTCATTAAATTATTCCGTGGACACCAATAGCCAATAACATCTTTGTTACTATTTATACGAATATTGCTGCATGCCTTGTTTTGGAATGCGATCGATGCCTTAGGATTCGATCGATGCATTGGGATGCAACCGCTGCCATAGAATCCCTTTACCACAAAATATTTTTTTAAGTTATTTAGATATTAAATAATATTGTGAAAAGAATTATAAATTTAATGTCTAGCTCTCAGGGTTGTTAGTATCGAAGTATCGGTATCGGCCAATACAGTATCGGCGATACTTTTTTTAGTATTGGTTGCTGTATTGCCGATCCTTTTTGTATCAAGTATTGATTTGTGTATCGCCGATACATTTTAAACGAAAAATTTTCGATACTCGATACCAATACTTTTACGAATGTATTCCAACAAACTTTAACAAAAAAAAATTACTTTGTATCTTAAAATATTAAAAAGGAACAAAAAATTATAATTCATAAACCCAATTGAATAACCCCACTATTTGTGTGTTTATCAGTTGTTTTTTTTAAAATCAAAATATCACAGTTGTACTGTTCATACAATTCAGAAAAAAAAATATGCAGAAAAACAAATAGCGATTTTAGTACCTTGTTTTAAAAGCAATCTACATACATTCAACCACTACTAGTAATCACAGTCATCAACCTGACCAATATTAACACCACCCACCTCCCCACATATACAACCACGGTTGGCGAGTTGAAGGAAAAATTAAATTTTAATTCTTTTGAAGTATTTGCTTTGCCCGCCGCTATCTATAAATGTTATTCTTATATTCTTTCATTCATTTACGTTCTTTCTATCAACTATTTGTTCAATGTTTCAATAAACGACAGAAAAGAAAACTTTATCTTTTTTTTTATAGATCTGTCAGTTATATATAAACTTGAAAAACTTACACTCTATATTTTTAATAATATTTTTTTTCTTCTCAAAAGTATTGGTATTGTATTGGTATCGATTTCAGCGATACATTTTTTCTTGAGTATTTGTATTTGTATCGGCGATACTATTTTCATGAAGTATTAGTATCGGTATTGACGATACAATTTAAGAGTATTGTTAACAACCCTGCTGGTTCTTGCAGAAATTATAAAATTTGATCCTGCAAGAATAGAACTGAATAGATTACACTTATCCTACCACAGAAAAACATAGAAAAGCAGTTAAGTTTGATAATATATGGGTTCTATTTACAACAGCACTATAGTTTGATAATATATGGGTTCTATTTACAACAGCACTTTAGTTTGATAATATATGGGTTCTATTTACAACAGCACTATAGTTAGATAATATATGGGTTCTATTTACAACAGCACTATAGTTTGATAATATATGGGTTCTATTTACAACAGCACTATAGTTTGAAGATCTGGAACTATATGGGCAATCGCACTTAATTATGATGAGATAGAGCACTGTGAACGATAGTACTTTAGCTCGATAATCTATGGGCAGTACAGAAATAGTACTTTAGCTCGATAATCTATGGGCAGTACAGAAATAGTACTTTAGCTCGATAATCTATGGGCTGTACAGAGATAGTACTTTAGTTCGATAATCTATGGGCTGTACAGAAATAGTACTTTAGCTCGATAATCTATGGGCTGTACAGAAATAGTACTTTAGCTCGATAATCTATGGGCTGTACAGAAATAGTACTTTAGTCTCAACATCTAGGGCTCTACGGACATATCGAAATCGATGTTGAAAAAATTAATTAGTTCCGACAACGGAGTCAGAAATTCGAAATCTATGATGGGTGTCCGTCTGTGTCTGTCTGTGTCTGTCTGTGTATGTCTGTGTCTGTCTGTGTCTGTCTTTGTATGTATTTGTCTGTTTTGTCTCTGTTTGATTCTCTGTGCTATTTGCGTCTGTCTGTGTCTATTTGAAACCTTTTTGAACGTCAAAAAGAATTATATGTTTTTGTATGTGATAATAGTTTTCATTCCATATGTCTGACCTCTCTACAGTTGTGTAAAAGGGGAGAGTAAAACTTCCGAACCGATGGTCCCATTGTTTCATTACATTTGGCAGAAGAGACTGACAAAGATCAGAAGACCCTGACAAAGATCAGAAGAGCCTGACAAAGAGCAGAATTACTCAGCATCTATATGAGCTAACGTATGTTGAATCAGAAACGTCATTGACGCGAACGACCGGAGTAGAGTGCGGGCCAGATCAAAATACATTGATGAGACACACTTGGCCCGCGAGCCGTTGTTTCTTGGTTGTTGTTGTTGTTGTTGTTGTTGTTGTGTAAACCTGTGAGGATTTGTTCTGGTTCGTTCTCACCTGAGAACGAAGTTGTCCTTCCGTGTCCCTGTCCCCTATGAAACGCGTCCGTCGTTCCCAGTCAAGTTAGACAGTCACATTCTCGATCAATGTGACCGCATTCCTCACTACTGTCCTTTATTAAAACAAAACAAAAAAAGACGTCACAATATATCAGACCATTCTACGTCTGGCAGGTCACACTCTTACATAGTCCCTCAATCTGGGGGTCAGACATCATTTGGTTAATTATTTGTTTATTGGAGGAGGGGGGGACTGAATCAACAGGCGTATACCGTCTCAAAAACTTGGGGCCACATATCAAATGTACATGATTCAAAACACTAAGTGAGCTAATGAAAAAATAACCTTTAAAATATTTTATAACCACTGTTCTGTTAACAGGGACGAGATATCAAAATGATGTTAAAAAAATAAATATTCAATGATAAATCAACAGTAATTATATAAAACTAGTTGCAAGTACAGTACCAAGCTTTGCCCGGGTTTAAAATAAGGTTTTCTGTTTACCTTCTGTTTTCTCCCTACCCCCTATCTCCCTTCCTCTCTCTCTCCCTCCCTCCCTCCCCCTCTCTCCCTTTCCCTCCCTCCCTTTCTCCCTCCCTCTCCCTCCCTCTCTCCCATCTCTCCGTCCCTCTCCCATCTCCCTCTCTCCCCTCTCCCCCTCCTTCTCTCCCCCCGTCCATCCTCCTCCCTCCTCCTTCCCTCTCTCTCCCTCCCTGCCCCCTCTTTCTCTTTATCTCTTCCTCCCATTTCTTCCATCCTCTCCCTCTCTCCTTCCCTCCCCTCTCTCTCCCTCCCTAACCCCTCTCTCCCTCCTTTCTCCCTCTCTCCCCTTTCCACCTCTCTCTCCATCCCCCTCTCTCTCCCTCCCTGCCCCCCTCACTCTTTATCTCTCTCCCTGCCTCTCTCCCACCCTACCCCCTCTCTCCCTCCCTTCCTTTCTCTCTCCCCCTGCTCCTTCTCCCCTGCTCCCTCTCCCATCTCCCTCTATCCCCCTGCTCCTTCTCCCCTGCTCCCTCTCCCATCTCCCTCTCTCCCCCTCCTTTTTTCTCCCCCTGTCCATCCCCCTCCCTCCTCTCTCCCCCTCCCTCCCTGCCTACTACCCTCCTTTCCTCTCTCTCCCTGCCCCCTCTCTCTCTTTATCTCTCTCTCCCTCCCCTCTCTCCCATCTCCGTCCCTCTCCCATCTCCCTCTCTCCCCCTCCTTCTCTCCCCCCGTCCATCCTCCTCCCTCCTCCCTCCCTCTCTCTCCATCCCTGCCCCCTCTTTCTCTTTATCTCTTCCTCCGATTTCTTCCATCCTCTCCCTCTCTCCTTCCCTCCCCCTCTCTCTCCCTCCCTAACCCCTCTCTCCCTCCTTTCTCCCTCCCTCCCTCCCCTTTCCACCTCTCTCTCCATCCCCCTCTCTCTCCCTCCCTGCCCCCTCACTCTTTATCTCTCTCTCCCTCCCTCTCTCCCACCATACCCCCTCTCTCCCTCCCTTCCTTTCTCTCTCCCTCTCCCCCTGCTCCTTCTCCCCTGCTCCCTCTCCCATCTCCCTCTCTCCCCCTGCTCCTTCTCCCCTGCTCCCTCTCCCATCTCCCTCTCTCTCCCCCTCCTTTTCTCCCCCTGTCCATCCCCCTCCCTCCTCTCTCTCCCCTGCCCCCTCTCTCTCTTTATCTCTCTCTCCCTCCCTCTCTCTCTCTCTCTCTCTCTCTCTCTCTATATATATATATATATATATATATATATACTTATTATTATGGCTTCACACTTCTTCTAAAATCCTTCTTCATTCCTTTACCTTCCTCAAACTGTACAAATCAGAGAGCATGAAAAAACATCAACAATTCTTCGCATCACAAAGGCACAATACAGCACCAGCGCGCAAGTTCTATTCGATCACCGGGAAATGACGTCACAGAGGAATTTTATTTATGGCGCCGTCGAGATTACTTTAATATAGTAAAATACTAAAATAAAAAAAAATTAATTACAATTAAACTACCCATCGAGATGAAACGAAACCTGTCCTATAACCTTCCCCATGTAATTATGTGTATATGTAACAAATTTCACGTTATTTGTTTGTCTGGATCTTGAGTTATAAGGGAACAGACAGACAGACAGACAGACAGACAACAAATGCGTCTTATAAGTATAGAGATATATATATTCGCGAGTTGAGGTATGCATGGATGTGTTTTAAAATTCAACGCCAAATTAAAATGGTGAATCCCTCTTTCTTGCAAGGGTGGTGGTACTGTGGTCAATGAGGACTATCCGAGATAGCAGTATTCACAGCTGGCGGTGGTGACGGAAGTGGTCGGCACACAACACCCTTCCACTCTGTCCCACTCAACCACACCTGCGCAGCCTGCCATTTCGGGCTGAGGGTACAGGCACATTACACCCTCCCCTCTGTCCGAGTGGCAGGAAAAACCCCTTGCCTTGCCATTCTGGCCGATCAGCAGTACACACAGCCTGCTGGTCTGGCCAGTTTAGGCATGGATTAAAACCCATCGTTCTGCCATCCCTGCAGATCTTGAGTTATAAGGGAACAGACAGACAGACAACAAATGCGTCTTATAAGTATAGAGATAAAATGAAATATACACCCTTTAAAGAACACAGGGGAGTGCTTCCGAACATTTATTTGTGCCATTGTGAACCCCAAAAACTATAAAACCGTCCCTTCGCAACATCCGTGGGGCATGGGCTCCACATCGGTAAACCCTGGCTAATATGAAGGAGGTGGGGGGAGGGGGGAAATGAATGCCACGTCACACACAAGAAAACTTTAGAACGGGAACCCTGTTGCCTTCAAAATGTGAAGTGAGCCGGGGAAGGGCTGCAGACAACCCCAACCCCGTTGTCATAGTTTGCTAGGGGGGGGGCGGCCTCAGATTTCCTGGCTGCGGCTGCCCTGTAGGCCCAGCACAATGTCCAGCCACTGTTATGGTCAGACGTATGGTACTGGCAACTAGCAGACAGTCGAACTAGTTCAATACACATACAGCGGACAGACATTTATCAAAGATAGACAGATATTTATGATGATAAAACAGATGAACCTTTATGAAAGCAGACAGACAGACTGACCAAAGACATACATAATAAAAACATATATAAAATGCTCAGTCATATGTACAGAAAAACAGCTTTATACACAAGCATATATAGATATATACACGCAGTTGTAGAAAAGAAAAGAAATATATATATATATATATATATATATATATATCTGTGTACAGACAGACAAGCAGACGTAGTTATATACATATATTCTGACAAATATATAAATAGGAACAAGACGTTAGTATAAAGAGACAGACAGGCTATAGATAGATAGAGAGATAGATAGATAGATAGATAGATAGATAGATAGATAGATAGATAGATAGATAGATAGATAGATAGATAGATAGATAGATAGATAGATAGATAGATAGATAGATAGATAGATAGATAGATAGATAGATAGATAGATAGATAGATAGATAGATAGATAGATAGATAGATAGATAATTTTAAAACATGAAAGTAATTTGAGGAAGTAAATAATTTACAAAATTATTCCATGTATTTTAATTTTCTAATGGCCTACTACTTTGGGCGCTGCGATTTGTCACGGTGACCTTTGATGTGTTACGCCCCTGCAAGGGTGAGATCAAATCTCTTAGATCCCACAAACCACTAAGTGGACGGGTTTTGCAGTGCTCTACTTTCATCCCCACCATAACCGATGGTGCAATGACCATGGAGGCACCACGGGAGACATAGCGGGGACTTAAGCCATTCCCTGAAAAATTCTCTTAGTCCTTACCGATGATCGAACCCGGTACCTTCAGGTAGACAGTCGAGCCCTTAACCACACGACCGTGTTTGATAGAGATTAACATGCAGACAGACCGGCATACAGGCAGACTTAAAGAGTAGCTGATACAATCTGGATCTAATTTTCTCTACATTCATAAATATATCTAGATTGTCCTACAGTTAGACTGAGAGACATATATAAAGACAAGTATACAGGCAGACATCTACAAATAAACAGTTTTTATCACTTTTTCCGACAGCCGCGTTATTAGCTGTACAAGAAGTCTAATAATTAACTAATTCCGACAAGTTACTTGACCCTTGGATATCGAGTATCTCCTAATAATTCAGCGGCAAGGTCACTGACAATAATGTAATTTAGTTTTCCTAATGGTAGACATACATTTTGATTAGCAAGTCTATCGTTAAATTTTTAATGTGGTATATTTTTTTAATTGACCGGAATTGTTTCCAGAATTCATTGTTGTTAAATCAATTTGTCTGAAGTCTTTAATTTGTAATATACGACTATTATTTATATTGATATTTATGTGCTATAAATTCACCGCGTTGCATTCAATTTTTTAAACGTTGGTAAAAGTCTTTTTAAAAGCCGTGTGGAATTGTGAAACGACTTTGCAGCAAATAGCACCTTGAAAAATTCCATAGTTCTCACCGAGGATCGAACCAATGATTCTCAGGTTGACAGTCGAGTTTCTATTCTTTATAATTTTATTATATTCTCTGGGCCACAGCCTAACATTTTCATGTACTCCATAACGCAGTATAAATATATATATATATATATATATATATATATATATATATATATACAGTGGCGCAACTAGGGGAGGGCATTGGGGGCATTTGCCCCATCCAAAATAAAAAAAAATTAAAAGATTAGACCAAAATTTGTTTAAAAAAAAATACAAATATATAAATAATGTGATTTTTTAATACAAGTGATTTTTGTGCCCCCCCCCCCCTCTTGAAAGTTTGGTCTAGTTGCGCCTCTGTATATATATATATATATATATATATATATATATATATATATATATATATATAGAGAGAGAGAGAGAGAGAGAGAGAGAGAGAGAGAGAGAATATAAATATTCATTCAACTACCTTTTTTTTATAGATCCATCAATATTTCGTGATACGGTATAGATACTATTGATAACCATAACATACACATATAAAACTTAAATGTCAAACCGAAGACCACGGAGACCTATTAAAAATATTTGTACCAATAAACTTTCCTATAAACTAAATACCCAATGAGCAATCACTACACTGTAACAAGCATTGATTTATTCAAATATCTTTAATACATTGTTGTTATGTTTTCTTTAAAGTTCGATCCAGTTCAACAGCTTTAGGGAAATGTCAAACTTTAAATCCCACTGCCATGTGTGTATGTGTGTGTGTATTTGTGAATATCAATGTGTATGTGTGTATGTGGGTATGTGTGTATGCGTGTGATACTGTTGTTGTTACTGTATGTGAGCAACTCAATGGGCTGATTGTTGCTATCCCGTCTCTCTGGAATACATGTTGAGTTAATCGCAGCAATCAACATCTTTGATGAAAGCAAGTAAGAACATGGACTTTACATGTTGCCGAAGAACTGAAAATGTGAACACACCCCTCTCTTATATTGCAAATGTTTTTTTGTTTCAGTATGATCTAATTTACTTATGTTAACATTAATTATTGATTTTATTAGTCGAAAAAAAGCAGTTTTTACGTTTTAAGGTCCCAAGGCAAAGGTAAATGTGTAGACCATAGGCTAAGGTATATTTGTGGGCCCTAGGCTAAGGTATATTTGTGGGCCCTAGGCTAAGGTATATTTGTGGGCCCTATGCTAAGGTATATGTGTGGGCCATATGCACCGTTATATTTAGGCGTCTCACGTAAAAACGCTGAAAAAAGTTTCTGCCTGCAAACATGGGTCGTAAAAGATCATTGAAAATTAGCCTCCGATTAGTTCATGAATTAGGCGCCCGACTCCTGTCAAGAATTTAAGTATTCTCCCTTGTTACTGGATGTAATGTTCCTGACAGCCCCCCTCCCCCCTCCCAAATGCTTAGGGGTAGATGCCTAGTTATTGAAAAAGTCGTTTAAAAATATGTCCGTGTTTGTCTTTGTAAAATTAGGGGATTTATAATTTCCTAATAAACGTTTTCAACATTTTATACGCACAATCTATTTTCATATGTGGGAAGTTTTTTTTTTTTTTAACCATTTTACTTTGAAGATATTATAAATCTGAGTATATTACAGACAAATAGCTTTATAGCTGTAGATACATTTGTAAAAAATAGTTCGTAGCTGATCATTTTATGTGTGATGTTAAAACGTGTTGGTGCTCTGGACCCTGAATGTGATCATTAATTTTATTGTACTGTATTAATCCATTTGTCGAGTGAACATTTATAACGGCACTCCTTTTATTTTTAGCTCATCACTGTAGACATCATAAATTGTTTGAACGTTTTTCATGTTAAAAAGTGTCTTATCAAATCTTAAGCTTCAGCCATCCATTAAGATAATTCATATTCACACTTCCAACACGTAGAAATGCTCCACTCACCACCGTAGGGCATTAAGTTGGTACGAGTGTAAAAAAAATGACAAAAGACTAACTGGTGATCTAAATGTAATCAACGCAATATCTAATATTTCTTAGAAATTAATCCGCTTCAGTTTAAGGTGATTTGATGTTTGAATTATTTCAAAGCGTGAAACTTTTATATTAATCTTTTATTTAAATTAAGTCAGGAAATATTAACGAGGAAATTTCTTTAAAGATTTTATTATCCAATAAAAAGATTAAAAAAGTATTGAAAAATTGTTTCGATTTCCTATTTTTCAATCAAACTTTTGGTATAACAAATTCAAACAAACAACTTGGTATAACAAATTCAAACAATCAACTTAGTATAACTATTCAAACAGGCAACTTAGTATAACAAATTCAAACAAACAACTTGGTATAACAAATTCAAACAAACAACTCGGTATAACAAATTCAAACTAACAACTTGGTATAACAAATTCAAACAAACAACTCGGTATAACAAATTCAAACAAACAACTCGGTATAACAAATTCAAACAAACAACTTGGTATAACAAATTCAAACAAACAACTCGGTATAACAAATTCAAACTAACAACTTGGTATAACAAATTCAAACAAACAACTCGGTATAACAAATTCAAACAAACAACTCGGTATAACAAATTCAAACAAACAACTCGGTATAACAAATTCAAACAAACAACTCGGTATAACAAATTCAAACAAACAACTTGGTATAACTAATTCAAACTAACAACTTGGTATAACAAATTCAAACTAACAACTTGGTATAACAAATTCAAACAAACTACTCGGTATAACATATTCAAACAAACAACTCGGTATAACAAATTCAAACAAACAACTTGGTATATAGAATTCATTCTGCCAACGATACAGATATCGGTAAGTTGTGAAAAAAGGAGGAAGAAAGACTAAAAAGTACCCAATAACTGATCTACCAGATATCTTTGAAATTTATCGAATTGATCTTCTATCATGGTTGATTGACAGGGCTAATTGAATTGTGTGTATCGGACCAAACTTTGACTAAAGACAACTCTGACTGACACAATGTATCAGATAACTAAAAGACGGGAAGAGTGACGTAGTCTGATTGAATCTTGAATCTCTTTTAGCCATGATGAAAATATTATACATTCAGAAAACTATTTGTCTATTGTATATCTGTCTATTTAATCCATCTATCTATTTTATCTATCTGTCTGTTTAATCTACCTATCTATTTGATCTATCGGTCTATTTTATCTATTTATCTATCTATTTTATCTATCTATCTGTCTATTTTATCTATCTATTCTATATATTTGTCTATTTCATCTATCTATCTGTTTTATCTATCTATTTATGTTACCTATATATCTATTTTATCTGTCCATTTATTTAATCTACCTATCTGCCTATTTTATCTATCGGTCTATTTATTTGACGTATCTATCTGTCTATTTTATCTATCTATTCTATCTGTCGGTCTTTTTTATCTATCTATTTATTTTATCTACCAATCTATTTTATCAATCTCTCTAACCGTGTGGTACTCTATATGTTTGTGTTTCTGTGTATCTAATCATCTGTCTATCTATATATTGAACAGGTTTATTATCAAACAGATACTTATTAATACTCAATCAGTAATAAGTAGAAAAATCATGCAATAAAAAATGACTTAGATACAAATGTCACAAAAAGTAAAATCGACCCATAAGACAGCAATTAAAATATTGGTATTATAATTTTAAACGAATTTATGATAACTGAATTGGATAATTCTATTTGTATCTTTAAGTGTTTCAGTGGAGCTGTGTTTGCGAACCGTAGGCTTTGCCAAATATCCAATACACCCCGAGCTGAGCTGCCTCTTAGGTTGATGCAGCTCTGACTAGATCCGAAACTATAAAACTTTCCCTGACGATCAAGAATACAGAAGAGACAGTGATTTTACTGACTGAGTGTTATATATTCCTACAGAAATATCACTGTCTCTGTGCTCTGTATCATCAGTTGTTGTTTTTTTTTTTAATATTATTGTTAAATTATTTATTTGTTTCTGATTCAGTTGTTGACTCTTCAAATTAGTCTTGACCTCATAAAAACAAAACAAAAGTCCCGTCTAAGTCATGGATAAACGATTAGATCATTTTACATAACAAACAACAACAACATGGCCACAGCATGTCACGTTAATGTTATGCCAAAGTTCTAAGTATTAGATTTCGAGCCCGTTCCGTATATAGACCAGTTGAGTTAGTCTGACGAACTTATTTTTTTAACAGTGTGACTAACACAAGTTACTGAACTCTGACCTACCCCACTACACCTCCCACCCCCCTCTTTCTGCCCCCCCCCCCAACCACTCAACGTTGGTGACCAGCATGGTCTCAAATTACGTCCCCTTTTGTTCGACTCAATTAATTCCCCTTGAAAGAAAAATTATTTTCTTTCAACGGTTTATCCCCACCACTCCCCCTACCCCCTTTGTCGCGAGCTATTCACTCAGCGGCCAGGGAGATGGCAGACGTCATTCAACATCTCGTCTGATGGAGCCACCAGACATCCTGTTAATTTGTCCAAATCTTGAGACGAAAAAAAAATGTAGACTTGATCTGACCCGACGACATTTTGTGCGTGAATCAAATCTTGATTATTTTGTCCTCACTCGTGTGTGTGTGTGTGTGTGTGTGTGATGTTGTAATGAAATCTTGATTTATTCTGTCCTCACTCGTGTGTGTGATGTTGTAATGAAATCTTGATTATTCTGTCCTCACACGTGTGTGTGTGTGTGTGTGTGATGTTGTAATCAAATCTTGATTATTCTGTCATCATTCGTGTGTGTGTGTGTGATATTGTAATGAAATCTTGATTATTCTGTCATCACTCGTGTGTGTGTGTGTGATGTTGTAATCAAATCTTGATTATTCTGTCCTCACACCTGTGTGTGTGTGTGCTGTAAGCAAATCTTGATTGTTCTGTGATTTGAAACAGACACAATGTATGACAGACAAGATTTGATACAGACACATTGTGTGAACAGACAAGATGTAAGACAGACAAATTGTGTGATAGGCATATATTAGAAAGACAAAAAAAAAGAGACTGACAGACAAGCTGTTAGGATGACAACATTGGAGACAGGAATTTAAAAAAAAGGAATCTGACAGAAATGTTTAAATTTATCATGTGTCATCTCTGAATATTGACGCCAATTAAAAAAACAACATGGCTGTAAACTGTATGACATTTAATAAAAGAACATTTTCTAGATTCAGGTCATAACTGTTTTCTTCTCTTTTAAATCTTCATCTCGGATGACAATATCTGAACAATGTATGCAAAAATCTCAAGCCGTTGTTATCGTTGTAAAGAAATGTAAATATTACCGCCAGAAATACTGTCATACATTCTGTTCAGCTGATAGTATTTCAAAAGCCTTCCTATTCGTGTTGTTTGTATTATAAGGGCGTCGTACAGAGGTGGCTCATCATATTGTGGCCAAGTGATCATAGTGGGTATACACCTTTCTCAAAAAGTAGTCCCCTTACTGAATTGTTTGTTTAAATGGACAAGCA
>JAGDYQ010000003.1:12395139-12525759 GCA_021962125.1 Bulinus truncatus | reverse complement strand
CAGCTCCCACTTCAACTACTGCCCCCATATGTATGGGCCCTACCCTTCTAGCAAGGGGAACATTTTTCTGCAGCCGACATAAAGTGGAGCGAAGCCCCGGGGCCCAGCACGTGTAGCACACCGACTTAGCATTAGTCGGATGACTGAACACCATGTTCCCGTTCACTGGGGTTCCCTTCCTATCTTAAAGAGCCTCCCTCCTGTCACCTGCATCCCTTGTTGTGCCCCTTTCGGCATCAACCAACTCTTCCTCCCTGTCTTTGTAAGACTCGCGGCCCTTGCCGTGGCGAGCTTCCCTATAATTCCCAGCCAAAGTTAGCATTTCCTCCCATGTCCCTGGTTTACGCTCTTTTAGGAACACATATAGCCCACTAGGTGCCCTGTCCATCAACTGCTCCCTGAGCAGGAGGTCCATCAAAGTTACTTTCTGTCCCAATGAGTTCAACCCACCTCGTCAAGAGGTCAGCTAGACGTGCACCAAAAAGGAGGTAGGTCTCCCCTTTTTCTAAATGCCCCCCACCCTAAACTTCCGTTTAAAGCTTTCCTCTGTATAGTCGTATGACTTAAGGAGGGCAGCCTTCAGTGAGTCAAAGTCATTTGACTCGTCAGCTGTCAAGCATGTAGCTGTTGTCAGGGCCCGTCCCGTGAGTAGCGATGTCAAGCAGGGGGCCCACTCATGTCTTTCCCAACCCGCGGACAGAGCGTAACGTTTAAAACTCCGAATGTAGGCGTCAATGTTGTCTGTCTCGTCTAGTTTGGGAAGTTTTGGTTTGGAGGATGTAGTTGTCTGGCTGCTTGGGGTGGGGCTTGCCGCCCCAACTTCCTGTTCTAACCGTGCTAGGGCCACCTCTTTTTCTACTGCTACTTTAGCTAACTCCACCTCTTTATCATGCTTAGCGCGTTCGGCTTCTGCTTCCCTTTCAAGCTTAGCTAACTCTACCTCTTTATCATGCTTAGCGCTTTCAGTTTCTGTTTCCCTATCATGCCTATTCTCTTCCACCTCTCTATCCCTTTCATTTTTCGCGTGTTTTATGGCCGTATTAACATCACACTCCAAGCCTATGAAGTACTGTACATATTCCTCCATATACTTGGTTGGTGATGTTGATACGAGCCTAAGATAAGTAATAGTTAACCCAGTTAAAGCTCGCCGTGCAGCTCACCACACGGTTAAAGCGCTCACAAATTATCACAAATAAAAGAGGTGAAAAAATGGCTTATCTTGACGCTTCCTCACTCCTTTCAAAGAATAAAAAATTGTTTTCACCGTACACAATCTTACAGTCATGTAACATCACGCATAAAGGCTCATATCTGTGGAATGTTCGCTATTCGCCGATAGCTTGTCCTCACGTGTAAAAAGACCTTGTCTGATGTATAACTGGTCTACTGAGTACTAGTGGTTCTTCTGTACTTTCGTGGAATGATTCACGTGAATAAGCGTGGCACTTAGTACTCACGTTGTAAAAAGACCTAGTCCGAGGTTGGACTGGTCCACTGAATACTTGTGGCAGATTAAGCCCCCCAAGTCCGTTGTTGAGTCAGAGAGAGAGAGAGGGGGAGAGAGAGAGAGAGAGATCATGAGAAAGTCCTTCACTTTATTCATATTTTTATTGGATTATCTATACTGTGTTTTCACAAGCCACCAGATCCTGAAACGGACTGGTGCCTTCATGTAAATAAAGAGCCTGTTTATATTGTATACAAAGACCTGTTGCTTTATTCTCACTACTTGTGGTATGTCAGAATGCTGGTGAAACTGTGTGGAAGAAACACAAATATAAATACAAGTCATAATTAAGACGACCTAGACGACAAGCCAAGTATACCCTCAATAGGAGTCCTCAACAGTAATCTTATGCATTTTCATTTTCTGTTATGGCTAGAGGATATGATTCTACACAGTAATCAAGTTATAAGATAAGGAGCAAAGAATTCAAACTGGTCATTCACGTCGACAAAAAAACATTAACTGCACTCAAATGTAGGATTGATACACCTGAAGTACTTGATGTTGTCGTGTCGTTGGTTACACGTTCTAGAATAGGAACATTGTCATGAAGAGAAGAGCCAAACAAGAAAATAATGCGACGTAAATGAAAACCTTATTTGGTCTATATTATTTATAAAATGTCGATATTACCTTGAACAAACATTTATTTCCCTAAAATAATCTTACTACACACAAAACGTTTGATTATAACAGAAAACTTCATTGAATCTCTGGGTAGTCTTAAATCATCAAATAGTGTCTCGTTGTTTTTAGTAAGAAATATCTACATTTACAATGTCGTAGTGAGTTCTTTTTAAAACTTATTTATTCCATAAACATTTTTCTTCTTAAAACATTTGATTTAATTCTGTAAACAATTGAGTTTTTGAATATTAAAAACTAATGTTGATAGATAGCATAATAAAGTTACTAATAATATCAATAGTAAGAAAATGTACGATTGATAACTGTCAATCATGGCTGGCGAGTGGTCTGTTATTTATCTTTCACTACACACAATAACTAAATCTCACAAACACTTTCAATAAAACATAAAGTCAATTTGATTTAATTTAACCGATTGCTTTGAAATGGGCCTCGCACTTGGCAGGGGCCTGCAATTAAAATGATCTAATTAATAGTAAAAGTTTAAATTGTAATATAAATTAGAATACGGGCCTTGCAAGCATTCATTAAATTTGGCCTCGCAATTCGTAAGACCCGACTTCACAACGACTATGACTTTATTAAATATTTGGAGTAAAAACAAAAGTGAACACTATAGAGTCACAGCTTCACAAATATGTTTACAAAATATCAATTCCTCAAAAACCAGACTTCTCATTTACTTCTCAGTATAAAACTATCTCAGTTCACAAAGTACACCAACCTAACAAATCTACATTACACGATCGCCTCGACTCAAAACTCTCCTCTCCTTGAACTAAATTAAAATTATCTTTTATAGGCTATCTGGACAAAATATCACATAATTCTCTAGTCTCCAGTTTGCTTGATAGTTAAACTTTCTCCCCCCAATTATATACATAATTTAAAGTTTGGTGAACTTAACAGAATAAAGAGGACACCGCACTTCTCATTAGGGTGATTCATCATTGCATGGGTGAAAACACATTTCTCCTATTCTATTGCATTGTGATTCATTATTTTCCTTTTGGCAAGCAAATCAACAAAACTAAACTTTTTTGAAAAAATGAATACTTTAAGTGATCGTTTAAGCGATCTGAGGTTTCAATGTATGATTTTCTGTAATGATTATAGGTACTGAAGAAGACAACATCCGAAAGCATTAAGGTAACCGTTAACAATCTTCTTAGAATCTGGAGCAATGCTCGGATTCCAGTTGCCTTAGAGCAAAACATTACTTCAAAGACAAAATTCTTAGTGATGAATAAATGTGGATTATAAAAAAGTAAGAAAAGAAAATCTTCTGCACGACGCACTCCAGAAGAAATATTTGAACACAGGTTAAGTAAACTTTTTGATAAGCACACAAACAAGTGGAGCAGTTGATCAAAATTGATGAAGACAGGTTATTCCCAGCAGACCAATGAGGACCAAGGCTTATGAAAATGGTAGGCATTGATACGAAGCTAGCTCAGAAAAAGGATAGAAGTCGTAAAAGAAAAGCAGTCAAAGAAGTAGTTGAAGACGAAAGAAGACACTAGAAAGCTACTGTTACTAATTAGTCGACAAGCAACAGCGAAAGAGAGAGAGTGAAGGCAACGAAGATGATTATTTTGAAAGTGAGATTCCTTTTAACTACAAGAAGCTGCTGTCTGAGGGTTTGATGCCAGACGAAGAACCAAAAGAGACTGAAATCCTATAGAAAATGATAAATTGTCCTCATGTGACGTCTACGTTAGATCTCATTAATCTTTCAGATTGCGATTTCACGATGTTGGCAGCAGCTATTTAAGAGTTATGTTGGCACAAGCTATTTTCAGAGCTAGATGTTAGCAACAGCTATTTCCAGAGCTAAATGTTAGCAGCAGCTATTTCCAGAGCTAGATGTTGGCTGCAGCTATTTCCAGAGCTAGATGTTGGCTGCACCTATTTTCAGAGCTAGCTGTTGGCTGCAGCTATTTCCAGAGCTAGATGTTGGCTGCAGCTATTTCCAAAGCTAGATGTTGGCTGCACCTATTTCCAGAGCTAGATGTTGGCTGCAGCTATTTCCAGAGCTAGATGTTAGCAGCAGCCATTTCCAGAGCTAAATGTTAGCAGCAGCTATTTTCAGAGCTAAATGTTAGCAGCAGCTATTTCCAGAGCTAGATGTTGGCTGCAGCTATTTCCAGAGCTAATGATGTAGACTTGTGTAGCGGATCTCTCTCCTTAACCACCTCATCGTAAAAATGTTGTAAGAAATTTGAAATCAGAATTTAAATTTAGAAGTAAATGCCCCTTGGTCATTCACTGGGATGGAAAAATAATGGAGGAAACTACATGTTGTCCAGAGCTGCAGTCCTACGTAGACAGATTAGCTGTAGTTTTAACTGGGAAAGAAGTTGAGAAGATTTTAGGTTTAACTAAAATACCAACCGGATCTGATAAGGCACAAGCCAATGCAACAATACAGTTGTTAAGGCTATGGGAGGTATATGATTAGATTAGTGGTATTTGTTTTGACACAACATCCGTCAACACTGGTGTTACTAAGGAGACATGTAAATAGTTGCAAAAGTAGCTGGGAATATTTTTTTTTTACATTTTGTCTGCTGACATCATGTGCATGAACTGATCATCGGAGGTGTTTTTTCTCTATGGCTCAACAAACAGCGAACGTTTCACACGATTTTGGCCTAAGGTTGATCAGCAGCTGTATAGCCAGCTAGTAGATTCGAGAATGGATGATCCGTTTATGGTGGAACACAAACACAGCGCAGTGTCGTTCCTGCAAGACAGTCTGTCAAGTGCCGCAAGTTACATACCAAATGAATATTACAGAGAGATGATCGAACTCTGCTTGTTTATATTTGGCGTCAGACTATGTAAGCAACCGTACCACTTTCATGCACCAGGCCCTTACTATATGGCTCGCTGTATGGCGAAAGTGATATACTGCTTCAAGATCTACTTGTTTAGAAATCAGTTCTAGCTCACACCTTGAGAGGTAAACATTGAGCAAGAGTTCTGCTTGTTTGCCAGTTACATTTACTTCAAAGCTTGGATCTTATTTCCCTTGAGTTGTGAAGATCCGTTTAACTACCGTCTGTTATTCAAGCAGATCTCAATCTATTATGTAATCAACTAAACGGTGTTTGATGCCCCAAAAAGGAAATTTGAAAACATCTTTGGTATAGTAGTCATGAGGTGTTTTTTTCTTGCGTTGTTGTCTGAAGCGATGCTAAAGTCTTGCGATGATTGGACGGATCGAGCGTTAAAAGAGAAGGATTGTACTAACTAGAGATAAAAGAACTGCATCACTTTGTAGGTACCTCATCACTTTCAACAATGCACTAAGTCGATATTGGTATCAGCTTCGCTAAAATTGATCCAGTATCCTGGGATCAACGGCCTTCATTTGCTGAAGCTAAGTGCATTGTTGATGCCTTAAAGGTCGTCAATGATGCAGACGAGCGGTCAGTTGCACTGATATCATCATTTGATAAGTCAATCACTAAAACGTGATCTGAAATACAGAGATTTTGCTGCAAAGTGTAGAAGATCACAGACAGAGAGTGCCAAAATTGAAGTAAAGTACACGGAAGTTATTTAAGAAGCGTTGAACTTGCGGAGCCGAAAGGGAGCCGAGGAGCCGTGGAGCCGCTACTTTATGCTGGAGCCGGAGCCAGAGCCGAAAACATCTGGCGGCTCCACGGCTCCCAAATGTTTTTTTTTTTACAGCAGAATTTTTTTTAGCCTTAAAATTCCAAATTTGTTTTATTGTTTACCGCCAACGATTTGAAATGTCGTCATGTTTTACGAACTAACAATAGTAACAGCATTTAAATGATAGCGTGCACGCACATCCCCACAATAAATCTTGAATGGGTAATCGTTTTGTGTTCGTTTTAAATCTTGTTTACCCTCCGAATTTTTTTAAATTGCATATTAATTAGCTAAATATAAAGTTAAAAAAATATTATTTCATAGAATAATTGTATCAATCATTTAAAAATAAATTTTTGCTACGACGACAAATAGAAGGCATCATTTCGTATAATATTTGACCGCAAATTTGTAATAGACTAAAAACAAAATGGTCGCTTTCTGTATTTGACAATCTTATTATAAACAGAATTGCTGAAATAGACTAGATAAATTTATAAGGTTGTGATTATTCGGACTCGGGTCCCAATAAAGTCCTATTGTTATTCGGACCCATGGCAAATATTCACTAAGCCTAGCTATATATAAACCCTAATTAGACGGAACCCGAAAAAATAATAAAACAGAGTTTGCTTAGTAGGTGTCACATTCTGTTAGTTAGTTTTAATGAAATCAAGGCCCACCTTGTCTATCTTCCCCCCCCCAATCGACTCAAGGGGAAGAGATATTAAATAGAATAGCCAGAGGCTTTTGTATTCCCAGGTGTTCGTCACCTGGGAAATCTATAGGCGTAGGGTTAAAGATTAAAGGGGGAGATAATCTGTGCCCTTGACATTCAGTCGAGAGAAGAGTGTCCCTTTATTGATCATCGAGTGAAGGCACAAGTGATGTGCGTGACTCTACTCGGCTCGCTGGCCATTGGTCAGCAAAGTCTCGCCACGCATGAACCGCGAGAGTTGACGGGTGAGGCTGGGGTTCTTCAGTCGGGGCTAGTTAGTCGAAGAGTGAGGACGACTCTTGTGAGCCCGAGGGTGGAAGGTAAACCATGCCTGGGCTGGTTCTCGACCGGCCCAGCGCTGAGTTCTTGTGAGAACTACCCACCCCAGGTAATGATCTGTATTTTCATGTATTATGCTTACGTGCATGTTTAATGCATATTTTATATGTAGTAGCTGATAAAGCTGACCCTTTTAAGGGCAATCTGATTGGCTGGCTCCTTTTTATGTATATAAATACTTGCTGCTCTTATTGTGGATACATATTTCCTCAACTTATCGACAACTTGCGTCCTATGTAACACGGGGACCCTGACCAGAACTCAGCTAGGTGATCATACCTTTAGACAACGACTGCATGGGACCCACAAGGGGCCCTTGACAGTGGAACCCTAGCCACTGACTAATCGATCAAATCATACAACTCAAACAATTATCATAAAAGAAACAAAAAACAATAATAAAGTTTGTATATAGCTAAGCTAAGTGCATATTTGCCACGGGTCCGAATAACAATCGGACTTTATTTGGGACCGGGTCCGAATAATAATCGGAGTTTATTGGGACCCGGGTCCGATAGTCACTTCGAATTTATAAATGTAAAATTTAAATACTGAAGTCTTTAAAATACTTTAAATAATTTATCATTTTACTATTTGCTAATTTGATCATTGAAATAACTTTTTATTACTTATGCAAATGGCGACTAGTGAAGCCTCGGTCGAAAATAATGATATGATTCTGGATGCACTGAAATGGTTTGTTTTTAGTAAAACCGACTATGCGTATATTTTTCAAGTTCCTGACTATGGAGGTGAACGCGGCAAAATTGCATAGCTTTTATCAGCGGCTTGTTTGGGTGGCGCAATTACAAATTTTTGTCTCGTGGATACTATCTTAATAGGGAGCCGGAGACGGAGCCGTCGGATTTGTGGGAGACGGAGCCGGAAGAAAATTTGGCGGCTCCGCAAGCCTGGTTATTCCAGACTTACCTGCTGTAGAAAATACTTCAAACTCAGCTCTGCTGTCATTGTTTTTTCCGGTATGAACATCATCTGGTTTATTTCAAATTCCTTCCACTTTAAAGTAAGTAATTATCAATAAAGGCTTTTGTTGTGTTCTACTGACACTTTACCTCAACGATACCTGTCATTTTATATAATGCCTAGGAATTGTATAGAATGCCTAGGAAAAGTATGCACAATTTATACGAAAAACTGATATTTCATGCTTTACCTAAAACCGTCAGTCATTCTATACATTTCCTAGGCATTCTATAGAATGCCAGAATTTTGCACATTGCCGCAGGCTTGCGGAGCGGGAGCCGAGGAGCCGGGAGCCGCCACTTTTTGCCGGAGCCGGAGCCGAAAAAATCTGGCGGCTCCACGGCTCCCAAATGTTTTTTTTTTACAGCAGAATTTATTTTTTTTTTAGCTTTAAAATTCCAAATTTGTTTGATTATTTGCCTCCTACAATTTGAAATGTTGTTATTTTACAAAAGCCACAACAATAACAGCGTTAAAATGATTCCGTGCACGCACATCACCACAAGAATTCTTTAACGGGGAATCGTTTTGTGTTCGTTTTAAATCTTGTTTACCCTCCGAAATTTTTTAATGGCATAATATTTTGTTATATATAAAGTTAAAACAGTTTTATTTCATAGAATAATTTATCAATCATTTTAAAAAAAATTTTACTAAGACGATAAATAGAACGCGTCATTTCGTATTATTATTTGACCGCGAATCAGGCCCTTAGCGTGTGTGGGGGCCAGGGGGGCTTAGCCCCCTTTGCGTTTTTTCTGGCCCCCTCTGCTTATTTGCTCTACTTAGTAAAATGTATTACCTGCCCCCCAGCTATTGCCTGGCCCCTGTTGTAGAATGCCTGGCCCCTGCTGTAGAATTTTCACGCTACGGGGCTGCCACGAATTTTGTAATAGACTATAAACAAAATGGTCGCTTTCTGTATTTAACAATTTTATTATAAACAGAATATCTGAAATAGAGTAGATAAATTTATCAGGATGTGGCTATACGGACCCGGGTCCCAATAAAATCCGATTGTTATTCGGACCCGTGGCTAATATGCACTAAGCTTAGCTATATTGAAACTTTATTAGACGGAACCCGAAAAAATAATAATACAGAGTCCGCTTAGTGGAACCCTAGACACTGAGTAACGATTAAATCATATAATTCAAACAATTATAAAAAAAAAACAATAATAAAGTTTAAGTATAGCTAAGCTAAGTGCATATTTGCCACGGGTCCGAATAACAATCAGACTTGATTGAGACGGGGTCCGAATAAAAATTGGAGTTTATTGATACCCAGGTCCGAATAGTCACTTCAAATTTATAAATAATAAATATAAATACTGAAGTCTTTAAAATATTTTAAATAATGTATCATTTTACTATTTGCTAATTTGATAATTGAAATAACCTTTTATTACTTATGAAAATGGCGACTAATGAAACCTCGGTCGAAAATAATGATATGATTCTGGATGCACAGAAATGGTTTGTTTTTAGTAGGCTTAAAACCGCAAGCCTGCATTGCCGGTAACATGTACAAGAATGAACAAGCAGTAACTGTTGCATATCATTATATTTTGTGTTATTTAAAATTTCAACATTTCTAATTCTCTGTTTAATGTTTTTTTTTAAATAATGTTTAATTTAATGTTTATATTAAAATAATTTGTTTCATTAAAGAATATACTATAAACTTCAGTCTCGATGAGCGACCTCTAAATGTAATTCAATTTCAATGAGATTCGGAATGAAAGTTTATGAATATAAAAGGAAAAACGTAATAACAATGCAATATTAAATTGCAAAACAAATTTGTTGAATCACCCCAACATCTCATATTAACTGAATTTCCCAAAACTGACACATTGTTCCTTAATTTTAATTAATTGTAGCAGGGCCCTAACTTGAACTGAAGTTTACCTACGCCCTTACCTACTTTCACTGTTCTGACAATAACTTATTAGTTTCAGATCACTGTTTCAAACTAATATCATGAAGTTCCTCATAGACGGCCGCCCGATTGTTTTTAACCCCCGTGTACCAATGGTCTTCGCGGATGTGATTGTAAGTAATTTGATACTTCGTCCTCCTATAGTGACTGTCTAAAGAAATAAATTTTGACTGTAGAAATCTTTAAAGAAAAGAAAACATTTTCGAGCTACATATCAATAAATTATGGACAGTGATATTCAGCATTATACAGTTCTAAACAGAAGTTTATAAGACGACTATTGGCTTATAATGTTTAGCTTTTCTTGAAACAACTGAACATTTGTTGCAACTAAATAACGGGAACTTCCTGAACTTCCTGAACTTGGTAGAATCGCTTACTGAATGTGACAGTTAAGTTACTATGGAACAACATATGAATGTTTAAAGTCTGTTTTATAAATTGTCTATCTAAGACTATCTATAAATGACAAAATTGAAGTAAAGTACACGGAAGTTATTTAAGAAGCGTTGAACTTGCGGAGCCGAAAGGGAGCCGAGGAGCCGTGGAGCCGCTACTTTATGCTGGAGCCGGAGCCAGAGCCGAAAACATCTGGCGGCTCCACGGCTCCCAAATGTTTTTTTTTTTACAGCAGAATTTTTTTTAGCCTTAAAATTCCAAATTTGTTTTATTGTTTACCGCCAACGATTTGAAATGTCGTCATGTTTTACGAACTAACAATAGTAACAGCATTTAAATGATAGCGTGCACGCACATCCCCACAATAAATCTTGAATGGGTAATCGTTTTGTGTTCGTTTTAAATCTTGTTTACCCTCCGAATTTTTTTAAATTGCATATTAATTAGCTAAATATAAAGTTAAAAAAATATTATTTCATAGAATAATTGTATCAATCATTTAAAAATAAATTTTTGCTACGACGACAAATAGAAGGCATCATTTCGTATAATATTTGACCGCAAATTTGTAATAGACTAAAAACAAAATGGTCGCTTTCTGTATTTGACAATCTTATTATAAACAGAATTGCTGAAATAGACTAGATAAATTTATAAGGTTGTGATTATTCGGACTCGGGTCCCAATAAAGTCCTATTGTTATTCGGACCCATGGCAAATATTCACTAAGCCTAGCTATATATAAACTTAATTAGACGGAACCCGAAAAAATAATAAAACAGAGTTTGCTTAGTAGGTGTCACATTCTGTTAGTTAGTTTTAATGAAATCAAGGCCCACCTTGTCTATCTTCCCCCCCCCCCCAATCGACTCAAGGGGAAGATATTAAATAGAATAGCCAGAGGCTTTTGTATTCCCAGGTGTTCGTCACCTGGGAAATCTATAGGGTAGGGTTAAAGATTAAAGGGGGAGATAATCTGTGCCCTTGACATTCAGTCGAGAGAAGAGTGTCCCTTTATTGATCACGAGTGAAGGCACAAGTGATGTGCGTGACCTACACGGCTCGCTGGCCATTGGTCAGCAAAGTCTCGCCACGCATGAACCGCGAGAGTTGATTGCGAGGCTGGGGTTTTCAGTCGGGGCTAGTTAGTCGAAGAGTGAGGACGACTCTTGTGAGCCCGAGGGTGCGGTAAACCAGCCTGGGTTGGTTTCGACCGGCCCAGCGCTGAGTTCTTGTGAGAACTACCCACCCCAGGTAATGATCTGTATTAATGTATTATGCTTACGTGTATGTTTAATGCATATTTTATATGTAGTAGCTGATAAAGCTATTGCCCTTTTAAGGGCAATCTGATTGTCATTCCTTTTTATGTATATAAATACTTGCTGTTTTATTGTATTTACATCTGAGTTTGTGCTCAATTTATCGTTGTGTTTTGCGTCCTATGTAACCACGTGGCTGGGACAAATATAAATGCTGACCAGAACTCAGTAGGTGATCATACCTTTAGACAACGACTGCAGGGACCCACAAGGGGCCCTTGACAGTAGGAACCCTAGCCACTGACTAACGATCAAATCATACAACTCAAACAATTATCATAAAAGAAACAAAAAACAATAATAAAGTTTGTATATAGCTAAGCTAAGTGCATATTTGCCACGGGTCCGAATAACAATCGGACTTTATTTGGGACCGGGTCCGAATAATAATCGGAGTTTATTGGGACCCGGGTCCGAATAGTCACTTCGAATTTATAAATGTAAAATTTAAATACTGAAGTCTTTAAAATACTTTAAATAATTTATCATTTTACTATTTGCTAATTTGATCATTGAAATAACTTTTTATTACTTATGCAAATGGCGACTAGTGAAGCCTCGGTCGAAAATAATGATATGATTCTGGATGCACTGAAATGGTTTGTTTTTAGTAAAACCGACTATGCGTATATTTTTCAAGTTCCTGACTATGGAGGTGAACGCGGCAAAATTTGCATAACTTTTTATCAGCGGCATGTTTGGGTGGCGCAATTACAAATTTTTTGTCTCGTGTGATACTATCTTAATAGGGAGCCGGAGACGGAGCCGTCGGATTTGTGGGAGACGGAGCCGGAAGAAAATTTGGCGGCTCCGCAAGCCTGGTTATTCCAGACTTACCTGCTGTAGAAAATACTTCAAACTCAGCTCTGCTGTCATTGTTTTTTCCGGTATGAACATCATCTGGTTTATTTCAAATTCCTTCCACTTTAAAGTAAGTAATTATCAATAAAGGCTTTTGTTGTGTTCTACTGACACTTTACCTCAACGATACCTGTCATTTTATATAATGCCTAGGAATTGTATAGAATGCCTAGGAAAAGTATGCACAATTTATACGAAAAACTGATATTTCATGCTTTACCTAAAACCGTCAGTCATTCTATACATTTCCTAGGCATTCTATAGAATGCCAGAATTTTGCACATTGCCGCAGGCTTGCGGAGCGGGAGCCGAGGAGCCGGGAGCCGCCACTTTTTGCCGGAGCCGGAGCCGAAAAAATCTGGCGGCTCCACGGCTCCCAAATGTTTTTTTTTTACAGCAGAATTTATTTTTTTTTTAGCTTTAAAATTCCAAATTTGTTTGATTATTTGCCTCCTACAATTTGAAATGTTGTTATTTTACAAAAGCCACAACAATAACAGCGTTAAAATGATTCCGTGCACGCACATCACCACAAGAATTCTTTAACGGGGAATCGTTTTGTGTTCGTTTTAAATCTTGTTTACCCTCCGAAATTTTTTAATGGCATAATATTTTGTTATATATAAAGTTAAAACAGTTTTATTTCATAGAATAATTTATCAATCATTTTAAAAAAAATTTTACTAAGACGATAAATAGAACGCGTCATTTCGTATTATTATTTGACCGCGAATCAGGCCCTTAGCGTGTGTGGGGGCCAGGGGGGCTTAGCCTTGCGTTTTTTCTGGCCCCCTCTGCTTATTTGCTCTACTTAGTAAAATGTATTACCTGCCCCCCAGCTATTGCCTGGCCCCTGTTGTAGAATGCCTGGCCCCTGCTGTAGAATTTTCACGCTACGGGGCTGCCACGAATTTTGTAATAGACTATAAACAAAATGGTCGCTTTCTGTATTTAACAATTTTATTATAAACAGAATATCTGAAATAGAGTAGATAAATTTATCAGGATGTGGCTACATGGACCCGGGTCCCAATAAAATCCGATTGTTATTCGGACCCGTGGCTAATATGCACTAAGCTTAGCTATATTGAAACTTTATTAGACGGAACCCGAAAAAATAATAATACAGAGTCCGCTTAGGTGGAACCCTAGACACTGAGTAACGATTAAATCATATAATTCAAACAATTATAAAAAAAAAACAATAATAAAGTTTAAGTATAGCTAAGCTAAGTGCATATTTGCCACGGGTCCGAATAACAATCAGACTTGATTGAGACGGGGTCCGGAATTAAAAATTGGAGTTTATTGATACCCAGGTCCGAATAGTCACTTCAAATTTATAAATAATAAATATAAATACTGAAGTCTTTAAAATATTTTAAATAATGTATCATTTTACTATTTGCTAATTTGATAATTGAAATAACCTTTTATTACTTATGAAAATGGCGACTAATGAAACCTCGGTCGAAAATAATGATATGATTCTGGATGCACAGAAATGGTTTGTTTTAGTAGGCTTAAAACCGCAAGCCTGCATTGCCATTGGTAACATGTACAAGAATGAACAAGCAGTAACTGTTGCATATCATTATATTTTGTGTTATTTAAAATTTCAACATTTCTAATTCTCTGTTTAATGTTTTTTTTTTAAATAATGTTTAATTTAATGTTTATATTAAAATAATTTGTTTCATTAAAGAATATACTATAAACTTCAGTCTCGATGAGCGACCTCTAAATGTAATTCAATTTCAATGAGATTCGGAATGAAAGTTTATGAATATAAAGCAGGAAAAACGTAATAACAATGCAATATTAAATTGCAAAACAAATTTGTTGAATCACCCCAACATCTCATATTAACTGAATTTCCCAAAACTGACACATTGTTCCTTAATTTTAATTAATTGTAGCAGGGCCCTAACTTGAACTGAAGTTTACCTACGCCCTTACCTACTTTCACTGTTCCTGACAATAACTTATTAGTTTCAGATCACTGTTTCAAACTAATATCATGAAGTTCCTCATAGACGGCCGCCCGATTGTTTTTAACCCCCGTGTACCAATGGTCTTCGCGGATGTGATTGTAAGTAATTTGATACTTCGTCCTCCTATAGTGACTGTCTAAAGAAATAAATTTTGACTGTAGAAATCTTTAAAGAAAAGAAAACATTTTCGAGCTACATATCAATAAATTATGGACAGTGATATTCAGCATTATACAGTTCTAAACAGAAGTTTATAAGACGACTATTGGCTTATAATGTTTAGCTTTTCTTGAAACAACTGAACATTTGTTGCAACTAAATAACGGGAACTTCCTGAACTTCCTGAACTTGGTAGAATCGCTTACTGAATGTGACAGTTAAGTTACTATGGAACAACATATGAATGTTTAAAGTCTGTTTTATAAATTGTCTATCTAAGACTATCTATAAATGACTTATCTAAGTTAAACTAATTAAACAAAAAAGCCTTATAACCTAACTAAAATATTGCAGTTAGCTCTTTTAAACTTTTTTTTAGCATAAGTGCATTTTTTTGTAAAACTTTACGGACCATTTATTAGCTGAAACATCACTCAACGATATGACTCAAAGTTGAACATGTCAATCATGAGATTAAAATAAATACCTGCATGTAGATGGGAGAATCTGTATCTATAAAACAGATTTAACAGTGTGAATGTAGACCCTCCAGTAAATGACACAAAACAAACAGCCGTTCAATCCTATCAGTGCCGGGGAAGTGTCACAAAAACTATCGGAATACCGAGATCATTTACAATCAACATAATAAAGAAAAGATTATATAATTTTCGCGATTCAACACCCACTTATGAATGTGATCGGTTGTTGTGACTCACTTGAAAAGTACAAATGAATAAAAACACTTCATCAGGAATATATATATATATATTATATATATATATATATATATATATATATATATATATATATATATGTATATAAGTGGCTTCACTAGGGGTGCGGGGGTATGAGTTGCACCGGGTGACACTCAAATAGGGGTGACATCAAAATGAACAATTCTAAATTTCATATTAGAAAGAACTCGGTCTAGTTGGGTTTTATAACCGATCGTTGATAAAATCATGATTAATAGCATCGAGTGCGACCATGCAGAGCAGTAGAATAGGGTGCCACCATACAGAGCAGTAGCTTAGTTCACCACCATGTAAGCAGTAAAACAGGGTGCCACCATGCAGAGCAGTAGAACAGGGTGCCACAATGCAGAGCAGTAGAACAGGGTGCCACAATGCAGAGCAGTAGCACAGGGTGCCACCATGCAGAGCAGTAGAACAGGGTGGCACAATGCAGAGCAATGGCCTACTTCGCCACCATGCGGGGGGTAACACCCTGAATTTTCTGCACCGGGTAACACCAGACAAAGGGACGACGCCACTGATGTATATATAGACGTACGTATATTCTTGATGAAGCAAGTATGACAAATTTGACTTCCCACTTCAAATTACTTCTCGATCTTCCTCAGTCTGAGAAACATTGCTATAACGAAACACCACTTGAAAGTAAGGAGTCGTCCATCCATGAAGTATGCAAAAGGGGTGGGGCGGGGGGGGGTCTGAAAAGATTTGACAGTTGACATGGGGAGGGAATGTAAAGCAAGTAGAAGTCAATAGGGAGCGACCGATAATCGGTTAATATCGGATCGGCCGATTGTTGTAGGGAGCGACCGATAGTCGAACCGATATTGGCACTATGAGTTAACTATCGGACCGGCCGTTTTTTGGCTGCCGACACATTGTTTTTTTTTCACAACAGAGTTGCAGAAAAAAAAATCAGTAAATAACCCAATTCTATAACCAGATCAGACAAGATTTAAAAAAAAAGGAAAAAAAAAAACCCGTACACAGAAATTGAGATATGATCTTGAAACAATAGGATTGGCATTTCTTAACTCTAATATATGACCTTGAATGATACAATTAGTGAACATCTGTGTGTATTTTTTTTGGGATGGGAAGTTGGGGGGGGGGGGGGGTAAACAAGACACGCGTGGGCGAAGTGTTACAAAATATGACAGGGAAGGGGTGAACATGGGTTGACATACGTCACACAGCACGAGAACAACACGTGTGTGGCATTGTT
This sequence comes from Bulinus truncatus, assembly GCA_021962125.1. Classification (NCBI taxonomy): domain Eukaryota; kingdom Metazoa; phylum Mollusca; class Gastropoda; family Planorbidae; genus Bulinus; species Bulinus truncatus. The sequence goes on along the minus strand of JAGDYQ010000003.1, from coordinate 12,509,274 downwards.
GTTGCTTAAGGGGTTGTCCATTAATTACGTCAACAAAATAGGGGGGAGAGGGGATCAGAAAATTTTTGACAAGGGGGAGGGGGGGGAGGTCAAGAAAAGTTGACGTCAACAATGTTACTTTTTTAAATTTAATATAATTACTTAATAAATAGGAAAATTAAGCAGCGTTTGTAGTTCTGTGTAACACACTCGCTTAACATTCAGTATTTTAATTAAACTAACTATATTCCTACTAATTTTGCCACATAAACATTTTGGAAGCCACCTTTTTTTAGGGGGGGGGGTAATCAAATGTTGACTTAATTTTATAGGGGGGGGGGTCTCTGGAAGTTTGACAAGTTGTTGACAAGGGGGAGGGGGGGAGGTAAAAATCGCCAAAAATTTGTTGACATAAATAATGGACAGCCCCTAAAAAGAAAATATCGGTATCGGTATAAATGCTGGGGGAAAATATCGGTACGAACTATCGGTAAAAAGGTATATCGGTCGCTCCCTAGAAGTCAACAATGGCTGTTTTGTAGAAAAATAAACTCTTGATCAATTGGTGAACTGATTGGTGAAGAGGTTTACTTGTATACACGTACAACTCAATAGTTATGTATTTTACAATATTAATTATTAGAGGTGTACCGATTAATCGGTTGGCCGATTAATCGGCCGATTATCGTCCGATTTGCCGATTATCGGTATCGGTCGATTACCTAGCGGCACAATCGGTATCGGCCGATAATCGGCGGCACCGATTATCGGCCGATACCGATTGTTATTTGTTTATTTTGTCTGAGTCATCAAGCTTAGTCTAACAAGTAACAATAAAAAAAAAAGGTTTGCTCTATTCAATATAAAACGAGAGAATAAAGATTGTTATGAAAGCCTTGGCTTTGTGTTCGGTTCAACTTCAGTGTTCAACTTCAGACACTCTCACTCGTATGCTGCCATGTTAGTGCGAATAAACATGAGCATTTCAGCTTTGTCAGGATGGAGACGTGAACGACGATCAGAATATATTAGCCCAGCCCCACTGAAGAGACGTTCACTGGGCACACTGGTTGGTGGCGGGCACAAGAACTGTCTAGCAACGGGAGCCAATTTGCTGTTGACACCATTTTCAGACCACCACTTCAGAGGATCACTCATACGATGAAGCGTGGACTCAGCTACATACACACGTATCATCTGCATAACTGCGGCTCGGCTTGCACTTGCACTTGCATCCGCTGGATTAACAGGAACATCATGTTCAGCCTCTGCTTGTATATGAGGGTGAGACCCCTGTATCACTTGATCAAAGGCATCCCACACCATTGATTGAGAATCAACCAGTTGACAAGTTTCAATCGAAGCACGTTTTGGCGGGATTTCGTTTGCCATATCGGCATCTCTCATCAGCACCTCATCAGCAAGCCAATCGTAGGCGCGTTGTCGTACTTCGGTGGGCATGAAGCGATCTTTAAATCTAGGGTCAAGCAGTGTGGCCACCATCAGCTGTTTCTCAGCGAAGACAAACTGTAAGCGTCGATCGAGAGAAGTGAGTAGTTCTGTAATCATGGTCTTGACGCCACGGCTGTCTGGATGTTTCAGAAGTGCCATACGAATCACTGCAACCATTGGTTGTATACAGCTGCACGATGCGGAATCAGAGCTGACTACCTAGAAATTTGCATAAAACAAACCAAAAAATCAATTTATTATTATAATAAATTACTAAACGAAAATTTCATTCTCTCAGTCTCACTCTCATTCATGTGATTTGTCGACTCATTAGTGTAACTGTGTAAGTAGGCCTAACAAATAACAATAACTTAACTTTATTATTATTGACTCAATTACTCAACAATGCAAATTCAATTCACGATACATTATTAAATTTAATGTAATTAATAAATTAAATTTCAGTTTCTTCTTCTTCTTTGTTCTCGATATATGATTATGGAGGATTTCAAACGACCCGGCCTATAGTTATGATGAACTGCACGGTGGCATCCAGGTCCGTCTCGCTCACATAAAGTTTTTGATTGAAGGAGGTCATCTGTGGCCAGAACCTGTTGCGAGCTGTGTCATGTAAAGGGCATGTTTGGAGAACATGTTCTGCATTCTCTGGAGACATCCCACATGGGCAGTCCTCACTGTTTCCAATGCCTAGCCTTCGGAACATGTGTTGTCTTAGTCTCAGTTTCAGTTTCAATTTTTATTATTTCATTTTCATTTAATTATAATTAATATATGTTGCAAACTTACTATCATGGCTATAAAAATAAATTCATTTACCTGAGTAACATCCTCAATGGGCTGAAGAGCGACACTTGTTTTATCAATCAATTCCCACTGAGATACTGTAGACAGATTGACGTCATACTGGCCGCCGTATGACGTCAATGCCAGTCGTCGCTCTCGCAGACGAACCAGCATGTGGAAAGTGCTGTTCCACCTTGTTGGTTCGTCCTGGATAAGACGATGTTCAGGCAACTTATGCACCTTCTGGAATTCCACCAACCGGTTGTATGCCAAGGTTGAATGCTTGAAATGTCCAACAATGCGTCGACCAAGCGCTATTACGTTCTCTACTCCTTTGTGTGATTCCAAAGCATCTTTTACTGCAAGTTGGAGTGTATGGGCCATACAACCAGTATGTGGCAAGTCTGCAACTCTCATTGCCTTGATCATGGCAGCAGCATTGTCACGCAAGACGTATTGAACACGATCTTTACGCAGATTCCAACCATCGAGCATATCAGTCACAACTTTCGCCAAGTAGTCCCCTGTGTGTCCTTCCTCCAGATTTTGGGCATGCAGCATGGCGTGGCATCGGTTGAATTTCTCATCAATCCAGTGAGCTGTCAAGCTAAGCAAAGCAACGCCCGGCGCACTGTCAGCAGACCACTCGTCGGTTGTTAATGCGATGAACTCACATGATGGGGGAACGAGGGCTTTACCAACATTCACACGGAGATGGTCGTACATTTCAGTGAGCAAAGTTGAACTTAAGTACTTGCGGCTGGGCAAAGCATACTTCGGCGCAACAAGCTTCATCAACCGTTTAAATCCTTCATCCTCAACGATACTGAAAGGTTGACAATCCAGTGCCATCATCGCGCCAATTGCAGTTGAGATCGACTTAGCCCTCGGATGGTCCATTGGCCAGGCCTCAGCCATGCCATAACACTGGGCCAAAGTAGGCTGAACAACACACTCACCAACAGTTGAACTTGAAGTGGATCCCTTAATAGAAATAGAATTCGGCATCGCAACTGCTGATTCTTTAGATTTGTTCAGTTCAAACTCATGGTACAGCACAGTGTGTTGCGATCGTAGGTGACTAATCATATTTGTCGTAGTAAAATTCTTTGCGGTTGTACCGCCTCTTGATATTTTCGCATTACACTCATTGCACACTACTTAAGTTGCATCAACATTATCAATTTTGAAATATTTCCACACTTTACTTTTATTTGTAGCCATTTCTAAAGTTCAAACAAACTTTTATTCCAAATTATAGAGCAGACGGTCACTCATTAAGGCGATGCTCGCTGCTAAAAATAGATTTTTTTTTTAAAATGGTCGATTTTTCAAAAGTGGTATATTCCATTAGAACGATACCTTAGTTATTGTTTTGTAAAGTCAGAAACTAACATTTGTATCATTATTATATTGAAAATAATTATATTGGGGGTGGGGGGTCTGTGTTTTTTCGCGTAAACTTTACAAAAATGACAATTTTCAACTTTCGGTACTTTGAGAAATAACCTGTCTAACCTAGTCGCAAATGGTATCGCCTGAATCGTCAAATTGTGTAGATTATATTATTGCTAATGACGTTTTGACCTAAATACCAAGACAGTCAAGGAAAGGCCTTGAACTGGGTGTGTATTTCACATCACACATCATCACAAGAGCATCCGTGCGATTTGATTGGTTGATAGGTCTTGTTGCCGGGTTACAATTGTTTATTATCCCATAACCACACACGACAGATATAACTATAAAGTTATTTTACGGTCAATTCAACTGTTTATCTGCTAAATATAAGCAAATTATTTAAAATAGTACTGAATCTGTGTTGTTTTTGAAAGAATTTATCATTTCTTTTTTCTTTTTCGTTATTTCTCTTACTATTAGTATTACTATTTTTCAAAACAATGCAATACATACTAGAACATGTACATGTGTAGTGAAAGGTCAAATAGTGCCATCATAGAAACACAGCTGGTTCACAGCACACAGTATATAATTTTGCATAATACCATTAGGCCTAGCATACAACTGGTTCACATACTGACCAGAGCTGGTGGTTATGTAACATTAGACATCAGTCTTCCCTGGTTGTGTTACATAACACCAGACACCAGTCTTAACTGGCTGTAGTTTTGTGTATCACTGCATTCTAATTAGGTCAAGGCGGCAGTGATAGTATGTGTGTGTTCTGTTCATTCATAAGTAGCGAAATGGAATGCAGACATTTTTTTTATTATTATGAAATGTTTTTTGATAGTTTTAGACATTTTATCAAACTAAAATTTCTTTTATACAAGAAAAAAAGAATAACAGCTGTAAATAATAGGTCTACAAGAAAACAACATGTTTTTGTATCATTATTAACAGACCAAACTCAAGGATACAATGACTGGAGATGTATTTTTCTATATATATCATATGTTCATTATATAGGGTGTGTAACTAATAACAAGTCAGTTTTTTTTTCTGACATTAATTTCAGCTGAAAAATGATTCACTTTCATTACTCTGATGTTAATAAACAAATTTTAATCATTAAATACCTTTCAAAGAGCTTCAATTTTTTTTTCTCGACGTTTTAAAGTGTTTTTTGCGTTTTTCTCAAAATCAAGTTTTTTTTAATTTTCAACGCACACTTTTTGAAATTTTACCAAAACTTCTAAAGATAGAAGCATCAAATTTTGTTTGCTTGTTCTTCAATATATTGTTTACATTTCCTCAATTTTGTTTTTCGAAAAAGTGTTTTGAACTTTTTGAATCTTTTTTTTTCTAACCTACCCCCCATAAAATTCACGTTTTTACATAGGCCCTTAGTAAATAATTTTTATTTTTTTATTTTTTAATATTTCAAAAAACAAAATTGAGCGATTGTTGGAAACATATCTGTTTATCTATGTACAAAATATCTTTCTTAAATAAGCAATACTTTTGAGATTTTTCACTTTGAAAAAATGTCAAGAAAATAGACTTTTTACCTAAAAAAGTCCAAAACATTTTTTTTTTGACAATGTGAAAATTCTATTGGTCTTCTATTGGCCACTTGATTGTGTGTGCCAAAAATGGTTAGTGTACGTCAATAAAAAATATACCAAGATGGCGGCACTAGAGGACTACCTTAACTCAGGATACACACATGGAGTATAGTGATGCTACGATTATCGAATTTTCGATTATCGAAATCGAATCGATTTGATTTTTTAATTCGATTTTGATTTCGATTAAAAATTATTTGCTAAAGTATGGAATTTGAGAAAGATAATCATCGTTTTTCACTTTGAAATACCGCTGAGCGAGTGAGCGGAAGTACCTTTGTTTGTTTATCATACTTTATCTGATGCGCAGAATATTGAACACCCAAATTTTATAGCGCCACACTTATCGGCAATGATAAATAAAGTAAAAGTGCGTAAATAAAGTGCGTCGGCGATGGTAAATGGTTCTGCCTACATTCGAAATTTGTGATTATGTGCCGATGTGTCTACTGTTTACATTTGACTTAAGTTTAATGTTCATTGTTCGAAAAAATACGGAACGCTTTATGGTCTGTGTGAAATATATTGGAGGAGTTATTTCAGATGTTTACGATTTTTTGAGATTTTTACAATTGATAATAAAAAGTTATAAACCATGTCATGTTGTTTTTTATTAATTACAGGAATACGATAATTAATCTTAGCCCTGGTATATAAGTGTCGCGTGTAAAATAATTAAATAATTAATTGCGTTTTCCGATCTACAAAAATCTATATAATATCTATATCTAATTTTATTCATCTTGTTATCATTGACTTTTTATATCGAAATCGAAATCGTTTTTTTTCTGAGGAAATTAATCGAAATCGAAATCGATTTGATTTTTCTTAATCGAAACATCACTAATGGAGTATTTTCGACTTCCGCTGAAGAACTGTGGGTGTTACCACTCAACAAATAATTGAAAACCCATTAATCGGTAACGGCCGATAATCATGTACTACACATTGTGTAGTTTATTATCACTAATCTAGATAGTGAAGTCTCAAAAACTCACTCGTGGGGCTTCCTCTTCTCAACTTAGGACCCACGAATCTATAGTGCCTAAGGCAGGACCCATGAATCTATAGTGCCTAAGGCAGGACCCACGAATCTATAGTGCCTAAGGCAGGACCCACGAATCTATAGTGCCTAAGGCAGAACCCATGAATCTATAGTGCCTAAGGCAGGACCCACGAATCTATAGTGCCTAAGGCAGAACCCATGAATCTATAGTGCCTAAGGCAGGACCCACGAATCTATAGGGCCTAAGGCAGGACCCATGAATCTATAATGCCTAAGGCCTACAAAATCCTTAATCGGGCCCTGGATGTTGTTAAAAAAATAATTAAAAATATATTATGAATTATAAATAAATAGCCATAGTGTTAGAGAGTATTAAAAGTATTGTCAGGACACTGAAAGTAGGTCAGGGCGTAAGGACAGAACCCATTAACTTTAACAAAGTAGATTGATTTTAGACAATAAAGAATAGTGTCATAATTGAATTTAGGAAGTTGCGTAGATCTGAGTAAGTTCAGGGAGGGTTGTATTACAAATAAAGTTTAGAAACAATGTATGAGTGTGGAGGAATTCAAGTAACATGCAGTGTCCTCTTTGCTCTTCTAAGTTCACCAAACTATTAATTATGTATTGAATGGGGGTGGAACCAACAAGCAAACGGAAGACTTGAGAATTATATGATGTTTTATTCAGCTAACCTATATAAGGAAATGTGAAAGTTTAGTTCAGAAGGGGAGTTCTCAAGTGTAGTTCAAATATGTAGATTTGTTTAAGTGTTCGGTAGATTCGTTTGAGTTGATGAGCTTAGTGACTGGAGATTGTTTTATATGAAGAAGTTAAGAAGTGTTACGTTTCGAAGATTTATTATATTGAATATGTTGTAAAGTATTTGTGACTTGCGTTATATTAAATTAAAAAAAAAAGATAATTGGTGTCAAATTTAACTCACGTTGACTTATAAATTTTTTTGATAGTGTTTGTGCAATTTAGTCATTGTGAATAGTAAAGAGAATAAAGACAGACCAATTGCCATCACTGCAGCCCCGTAGCGTGAAAATTCTACAGCAGGGGCCACGCATTAGCAGGGGTGCCAGTTAAAACATTTTACTAAGTAGAGCAAATAAGCAGAGGGGGCCAGACAAAACGCAGGGGGGCAGCCCCCTCTGCCCCCCCGCCCCCGCAAGCTACGGGCCTGCATCACTGACAGAATTATATTTTTATCCAGTGTAGGATAAGGGTTAGATTTATCCCATGGTCTTGTTATTATTCTAGCTATAAAAAAATTACTGCTACTTAAAATTTCATTTCCGATTCTAATGAGCAATGACTAATTGTAGAGCGGATGTTTTCTATTCTACTGCCACTCCATCACAGTATGTAAAGAGTTGATTTTATAACAAAACAAGTGTCACACGTGTCAAAAAGCACCTTCCACTCCACCCGGTCCCCTGAATTGTGGTTATTTGGTTACTCAGCCCAATTGACACAATCTAGTAACTTCATCCCCTTGTATAGCTGTATTTAGGTCTAATGGTCACATAGTGAACATTTATTCAGTTATTATTCTGAAAGTAATTAAATATTTTTGGTTAAGATTTGAAGAAAATAACTAGAAAATCAATTAACTCAACATTTTTACTTCGTTAAGCTTTGTTCTTAGGGCATGTCCATGAATTACATCAAACAATTTTAGAACATTTCAGACCTCATCTTTGTCAACTAGTATCTAACTTTTGGTGCCCTCCCCCCGGATAAAATTACGTCAAGTTATTAACCCCATCCAGTACAACGATCAATAATAAACTTAAAATTGTTAGCCAATTGCAAAATTGAAATCAATTTAATTTGACTAATAAGTTATATAAATAAATACTAGTCGACCCAAGAAAGGGGGAAAAGAGACTGACATAATCTTTGACACTAACACAATCTTTGATACGGACACAATGACAAAGTGAAGTATGTTTTCTGTAAAGCGAAATTTAAACATCTATAGCCGACTCACGTTGTAACATACGCCGCTATTTAGTGACGGGTGACGATTTACTGAAAGACACAGTTGTTAAATGGGGTGGGCAAACGACTTGAGTGAATGAACGTTTGGCCCTGTGCTTAATTAATTTTCATGGCAAAGGCTAATGTAACAAGGAATCGTCTGCGCGTAAAGGTATAAGGCAAATTTGAATCTGATTGAGTCAGGGATATCCGGAGAATAAGGACAGTTTGTGAGATAGCAGCTGCGATTGTTTTACACTCCAGTAGTTGCGCAAAATGCTGGTAACAGTCTGTCTAGTGCCTTTACAGAGACCTCTTGCTGGCATGAAGTTTCTAAGAAGCATGACGACTGAACCAATTTTAATATTGAGTTTATGCGGAGGCATGCCAGTAGGTGTAAGATTGTTAAGAAATTCTTCGGGGAATGAAACTTGATCTGCGGGATCTTCTGTGACGATGGAGTCAAAGCTGGTAAAAGTTCTTCAGTTGGGATAAGTTTCAATACTTGTTCATTCAGGTGCAGGGAGTCTTGGTTCGTGACACTTAATATAGCTCGCGTACTGAGGTGTTCCGAAGTTACAGCTGAGAAGTCGATGTCACCATATAGTTGTTGAACGGGATCAGAATTCACAAGAAAATAATGTGAAGGTAATATTACAGGTGATCCATTTGTCCCGTCTCCAACATCAAGAAGCCATTTTGCGAAATGTTCGTCAGGAAGAGCTGTCATGTGTGTCGTCAGTGTAAGTACATGCATTTGACGCCACAAAGGTTTCTTGTTAATGCAACTGGCGACAGGGAGTGCTCGGGAGCCATGCAGAATGACGGGGAGTATTTGTCGGAAATATCCACCCAATAGTATTGTTTTCCCTCCATATGGGTGCGTATCACCTGTGAAATCACATAACAACCTGTCAACTTCGTGGAATGCGTATGCATGTGTAATTGGCACCTCGTCCGATAAAATCGATTAGGATTGCAGAATATGTTGCGCGTATTGTGAGATAGGTTTGATATTGCATGTGGAGGTAGTAGTGAGCTTCAAATGTATTTTAAACACAGAATGTGCAGTACGTCCACTAGGTAACAATATTGCATCTTTACCTGTAGATGCAACTGTTATAGAAATGTCTCCCCTGGCTCTGATGGTATGAATCAGGTTTTTGTAGACAATGTTTTTCCCTGTTCCTGCGGCACCATCTAAGAATAAATGGTGTGTGGAATGCATTTGTTCAATGGGGTGTGTTTTTAGATGTGTGACTGTTTTTCCGTAAGAACAACGGACAGTGCGTCGCTATAGTTATCCCAATGTTCGCAAACAAAGCTTACAGCCATCTTGCGAAGTTCGAGAGCAACAGTTTCGTCGATGACATTTTTCCAGTAATCTGCGACTGATAGAAATAAACAGTTTCCTGATGCAGGAATTTCGACTACATTGAAAGACCTGTTGACTCCCCGAAATATATGTGAAGCGGTGACCATGGTTTGGAACCGAAGGGCAATACGAAAGGGAAAAAATCAAAACAAAGCTTAGGAGACAAACGAAGACAGGAGCATTGAGACAGACCACTGAAACAGCAGCACAAAGAAATTAGAAAACAACGCGAGTTGTCGAACGTTGTTGAATGATGAATGCGTCTCGTTTGCTTGGACGTATTCGGGAATTCTGCAAACGCGACTAATCTATCTAAATATAGAATTCCGCCTTGCTACGTGGTGTTATGCATGGTTTGGCGACGAAGAGAATTATATATAGAGAGATAGACAATGAGTTTAAAAAAAAAAACTAAGCCCCATCTTAGGCTCAAATCTAGGCCGGCCTTACGAATTGCGGGGCCCAATTTAACCGATGCTTGCGAGGCCCCTCTTCTATTTTTTTACAATAAAAACATTAGGAGCAATCGGCCTAAGGCCGGCCTTGCCTCAGATAGTATATAATAGTATGTAATAGTATGTAATAGTATGTAATAGTATGTAATAGTATGTAATAGTATAAAATAGTATGTAATAGTATGTAATAGTATGTAATAGTATGCAACAATGAAAACAAGAATAATTCCTTCTAAGACTATAGTGTCGAAGGACATTCTTTTGAGCTGTGCATTGTCGTGTTTTGCATTTAGATGTTCTTGTAGTAGTGTATTCGGATTTTTGTCTTGGATCATACATGTAAGCAGTAATGTACCGGTCAGTAGAGTAAAGTAGAGCCTAGAGATGTGTATGAAAATTGAGCTACACCCTTAGATTTATAGACTATATAGCTTATGCTTATTTAATAGAGACTGAAAAAGTGTTATATTTGCGGACCCTAACTTTAAAAAGAGAAGAGTGCAATTCCGAACAGTTCATTAATTTTTACCGAAAAAGATTTCCTTCCTTTTAATTAAAAAAAAAATCCCCATTCATGCTAGAGGCTGGCGCTTTTAAAATCTACTGATGTGTCCGAAGGCATTTTATTCAATGTTAATTTAAAAAAAAAATGAAAATTTTTCAAGGCAAACAATGCAAAATGTCTTCTGCTATTAATTTCGGTTACTAAAGATTTCTATGCGTGCTACGTCGTGATAGTTGCAAATAATTTGTACAAATATATAGATTATACTCATTGTATTCGAGCACCGACCATATAACACGTTTACATAGCCCGTAAGCGATCTAGTCTTATATATGCCTGTAGCTATCAGGGAAACAACTCCACCAACTATACCACCAACCATTGCTCCAACATTAAGATTATTTTCATTGGCTGGTATTGGTGTACTAGTTGTCACTGTTTCATTGTTTGTTTCTGAATCAGTGGTCATTAAGTCAGTTGTAGTTTGCTGTCCAGTTTCACGACACTCTATTTCACCATTATTGTTATATGTATAATAGTCAGTGTCACAGACCCATTGAATGTCTGATAAAGGGTTACCAGGACTGAGAAGTCTCCAACCTTTACCAGTCTTTACTGTCATTGGCTTACATGAAGTTTTTGTATGAGCTCTTGAACTTTGAAAATATCTACACAAAATTGAATAACATTATTGTTATCATTAACTGTAGATCTCATTTTATTTTTATGTAGGAAAACTATTAAAAAAAGTTAAAGAGAAGTAATAAAAAAAATCTTAAACTGATGATAATGTCATTTTGTTTATTTGACTGACAAACGTAACAGTTCATTTCAGTTGAACATTTTATATTACACAATTTCACAATTAGCTCACCCGTATTTTTACATTGGAATATCATCTCAATTTCATTTTTTTGTGTTTAATTTTGATTTGTTGAGATCAATAAAGATTTTTTTACAAACGAAATAATTCATTAATAACACTGTAATCAGTGTAATCATTGTAATCATTCAATCACTGTAATCAAATTACTGAAATCATTGTAATCAGTGTAATCACAGTAACCATTATAATCAAATTACTGAAATCAGTGTAATCACTGCAATCACTGTAATCATTGTAATCAAATTACTGAAATCAGTGAGATCACTGTAATCATTGCAATCATTCATTTCGTATTACTAAATGCAGTGGAATCTTCAATGTATTTTTTATCAAAATGTTCACATGACAAAACTGGAGATTTAAAGTAGGCCTGTTGCAACAAATTGTAGGCCTACAACTTATTCATCCAAAAAAAATATCATTATAAAATTATATAAGATAACAAATCAATGACAAAAATCAACTTACCCATATGGACAAGGGTAACATTCGGTTAAATAACAGTAGGAACCTTCCCAGCATGTTGTTAAACATGGGTGTTCAGCAGCTAGAGTACATTGAGTAATTTTATACATACTATAACTTGTAGCCATGATCAGTAGCAATATTTCATTGGTTCTACTCATTTTTTAGTTGGCAGATCTGAAGAGTAGGAAAACAGACCATACAATTCAGATGTTTTGTTTCATACCTGTGAGTAGGGTGCCCGGGGCTGACGGGTGGACTATAAAATATTTGGCCCTTATATGTAAAAGATATGCTAAACATATGTTAAGATATGTAGGCTGGTTAACTAAAGTACAAAGGAGGCCGTTGTACGTTTCTGTTGTATGCTGTGCCGCGCCTAACCTATCTGTCGCCCGGGTGCATACAAGTTTTGCCAACCCCTCATACAAAGAAATTATGAATCACTGGCTTCACCTCATTTTGTTTTCTATTATGTTATTTAAGCAGACCATAATATGTGCATAGTTTTAATAAAAAGTACTTTTAAAGTGCCATCATGAGAATGTGTGTACTAGTAATTATAGAATGTGTGTACTAGTAATTATAGAATGTTTGGGAATCATGTTTTGTTTACCATTTAAAAAACACACTTCAATAAGGTAGATAACTAATAAGGACTAATAATAATTTTAAAATGATTTAGCAATTAAATGAAATCAAGAAAGACGGAATGAAATTCAATAGAGGCAGTTTATTTCCTATTTTTGTAAAGATACATTAAAAAATCTGAATTGAACTCATTACTGTTTCCAAAATATCGGTAATTCTAGATCATTAACGAATTACTACGAAAAAAAAACACGTTAATTCTTTAAGTGAAGTCCGTTATTTTTTCACCTCGACGTTTTAAAAGATCTATATTAGAATCGATATGTTGCCAGTATATCATAAATAACTGATGTCTGCATGGTTTAATGTGTTGTTCTCTTATCTTTCACACTTTAAAGTGGTATCAACAACTCAGAAATACAAATATATTTTGAGAGAACACATTGAATTCCTTAATCTTTATGCTCATATTCGACTTGTTCTTACATGTTAGGGAATTCTGTCTCAATAAGAACCATATCATACTATATAACTTGGCTATTTTCATGTGTGATGGCATGACTGACTTATGTGCGACTATCATATTTTTGTTTTTGACTTCGTTCTATTGCTATTTAAAGTGAGTTCTAGCTTCTGAATATAACAGGATACTTGAATATAGTAACTTGGCAATTTTTGTGTCATCTTGAAGCCAAATATAATCATTACAACGGGGTACATGTAGCAATTTGTACAGCCAAAATTGTTAACCTTGCTGAGCAAGTCCATCATTTTGCGTATTTTCATATAAAACACGCGACTAATAAAGTAGTGAAAATCTTAAGGCTTTTGACGCGGAAGGAGATTTTCAGTGATGTCTGTCCATTCAGGATTCTAGGTAAATGTAATGAATAATTTTGGGTGGTCATATGATATACTTAGCACATTGCTTCTTGTTTTTGCTTGTGGGTGTATCAAAGTACGGCAGTGAATGACGGGCGATGGTAATATCACAGCTTGAGCAAGCTTTCTGACATTAATGTCGATTAGTTGATAGTATCTTTCAAGTGGACGTGGTATTCAGTTTGTAGTTATTGGTGGTTTAGTCGTATGTAGCTCAATCTTTTTTATTCTATTTCTACATAAATGTCAACTAAAATGTTGTTTGATGATGTTCAGTAGAAAAGGATAGTAGTTGTCTTGAAGTTCTCTGATCATGAGCCGATATCAATAGAAGTTTGCTTCAGTGACGTTTTCTTCATATGTAACTTAGTAGCTAAGTTTACTTAAGTTACAGACACAAAATAGGTGTCTTCGCAACAACAGAACATGAATGGATATTAAAGTGCATCATATGATCTGTAGGTTTCCTGAAATAAGCGTCTAGCCATATACACCAATCCATATATAGAGAATGAGAATTTTGAAAAAAAAACCCGTTATGTAAACTCAGAAAATTTTTATTTTTTATTTTTATTTTTTTTGGCTAAATATCAAATACCATTACACTAACAACTAAAGCTCTCTGTACCTGACTATTGGTATATCAAATACCATTACACTAAAAACTAAAGCTCTCTGTACCTGACTATTGGTATATCAAATACCATTACACTAAAAACTAAAGCTCTCTGTACCTGACTATTGGTATATCAAATACCATTACACTAAAAACTAAAGCTCTCTGTACCTGACTATTAGTATATTAAATACCATTACACTAAAAACTAAAGCTCTCTGTACCTGACTATTGGTATATTAAATACTAGTTTTAGTGGAAATCGAATGTCCTTCGTAGAATGGGAACTTTTCTGTAACATATACATATTTGTGTTCATTGCTGACTGGGCTCAACAATCAGAAGGGCGAAGAAATGTTATTCAACTTATTGGAAACGGTAATTGAATTTTTAAAAGATATAATGTATAATTGAAGTTTTCCTATTGTCCCCTTAACAATCAAATAGCCACAATCTATTCAGTGGGGAAGGGCCCCAGACTTGGAAATAACTCTATCATGCTAAAATATAATGATGGAGAAAAACGTCTGTGATTAGGGCGAAACTGTTTATGGTAAAATAACGTGATCTTATACATTTACGTTTTCTGTTATGGCTAGAGGATATGATTCTACACAGTAAGATAAGGAGCAAAGGATTCGAATTGGTCATTCACGTCGACAAAAAAAAAACATTAAGTGCACTGAAATGTAGGATTGATACACCTGCAGTACTTGATATTGGTTACACGTTCTAGAATAGGGACATTGTCCTGAAGAGAAGAGCCAACCAAGAAAATAATGCGACGTACATGAAAACCTTATTTGGTCTCTATTGTTGATAAAATATCGATATTACCTTGAACAAACATTTTTTTCCCTAAAATAATCTTACTACACACAAAACGTTTGATTATAAACGAAAACTTATTTGAATCTCTGGGAAGTCTTAAATCATCAAATAGTGTCTCGTCATTTCTAGTAAGAAATATCTACATTTACAATGCCTTAGAGAGTTCTTTTTTAAACTTATTTATTCCATAAACATTTTTCTTCATTCAGTAAACAATTGAGTTTTTGAATATTAAAAACTAATGTTGATAGATAGCATAATAAATTTACTAATAATTTCAAGAGTAAGAAAATGTATGATTGATAATTGTCAATTATGGCTGGCGAGTGGTCTGTTATTTATCTCTCACTACACACAATAATTAAATCTCACAAACACTTCCAATAAAACACAAAGTCAATTTGATTTAATTTAACAGATTGCTCAGAATTGGGCCTCGCACTTGGCAGGGGCCCCGCAATTTACATGATCTAATTAATAGCAAAAGTTGAATTGTAATATAAATTAGAATACGGGCCTCGCAAGCATTCATTAAATTTGGCCTCGCAATTCGTAAGGCCGGACTTGACACCGACTATGACTTTATTAAATATTTGGGGTAAAAACAAAAGTTAATACTATAGAGTCACAGCTTCACAAATATGTTTACGAAATATCAATTCCTCAAAAACAAGACTTTTCATTTACTTCTCAGTATAAAACTATCTCAATTCACAAAGTACACCAACCTAACCAATCTACATTACACGATCGCCTCAACTCGAAACTCTCCTCTCCTTGAACTAAACTTAAATTCACTTATATAAACTATCTGGACAAAACATCGCATAATTCTCAAGTCTCCAGTTTGCTTGATAGTTCAACCTCTCCCCTCCTCCCCATCATTCTATACATAATTAAAAGTTTAGTGAACTTAACAGAATAAAGAGGACACTGCACTTATCATTAGGGTGATTCATCATTGCATGGAGAGCAAAAAATTTCTTCAATTCTAATGCATTGTGGTTAATTATCTTCCTTTTTGAAAAAATGACCACTTTAAGTGGTCGCTAAAGCGATCCGAAGTTTCACTGTATGACATAATGAGGCATTTCTGATGTGTCGCTTGCTTGCTTTTGCTATAGTGCAATTTTAGTTCTTAGTAAAATTAAAAGTATACCGTGATATTTGAATTTTAGATAGAATTTATTTTATTATTCAAGTTTGCTGGATAATAAAGTAGTTTTTGACTAACTACAAATTATTGAAATTATATAGCATTCACATCAAGCGGTAATTCGCAAAGTGTATTGACGAGACGTTAAACTGAAGTTTGGTTGATTGGAAAACGGATTGTTGTCTGCCTAGCGATGTCTTACTAACCTTGGGTCATGCTATGAAGATGGTTTTCTATAATCACAAGGTGCTGAAGAAGATAATATCGAACGCATTAAGGTAACTGTTAACGATCTTCTTAGAATCTGGAGCAATGCTTGGACTCCAGTTGCCCTACAGCAAAACATTACTTCACAGACAAAATTTTTAGTTGATGAGTACCTGTTGATGAGTACATGTTGATGAGTACATGTTGATGAGTACATGTTGATGAGTACATGTTGATTATAAAAAAGTAAGAAAAGAAAATCTTTTGCACGACGCACTCCAGAAGAAATATTTGAACACAGGCTAAGTCAACTTTTTGATACAGCACACAAACAAGCGGAACAGATTATCAAAATTGATGAAGACAGGTTATTCCCAGCTGATCAATGAGGACCAAGGCTTATGAAAATGGCAGGCATTGACACGAGGCTAGCTCAGAAAGAGGAAAGAAGTCGTAAAAGAAAAGCAGTCGAAGAAAATCGAAGAATTGTTGTAGACGAAAGAAGACATTAGAAGGCTACTGTTACTACTACTTGGTCTACAAAGCAACAGCGAAAGTGAGGAGGATGGAGGCAAAGATGACGATTTTTTTTACATTGAGATTCCTGTTTATTAGAAGAAGCTGCTGTCTAACGGTTCGATGCCAGACGAAAAACGAAATGAGACAGAAATCCTCAAAAAGATGATGAATTTTCCTGATGATAGGCCTACGCTAGATTGCAATTCACGATTTTAGCAGCAGCTATTTCCAGAGCTAGATGTTAGCAGCAGCTATTTCCAGAGCTACTGATGAAAACTTGTGTAGCGGATCTCTCTCCCTATCCACGGTTCGTCAAAAACAATCTGCTCATCGTAAAACTGTTGTAAGAAATTTGAAATCAGAGTTTCACTTTAGAAGTAAATGCCCCCTGGTCATTCACTGGGACGAAAAGATAATGGAGAAAACTACAGATAATCCAGAGCCGCAGTCACACGTAGTTGTAACTGGGAACGAAGTTGAGAAGATTTATGGTGTAACTAAAATACCAACCGAACTGGTAAGGCACAAGCCAATGCAACAATTCATCGGTTAAGGCTATGTGATGTATCTGATGAGATTATTGGTATTTGTTTTGACACATGTTGTTATTATAGTGTTTGTGCGATTTAGTCATGGTGAATAGTAAAGAAAATAAAGACAGATCAATCGCCATCACTGACAGTATGATATTTTTATCCAGTGTATGATAAGGATTCTATTTATCCCATGATCTTGTAGCTTTAAAAAATTACTACTGTTTAAAATTCCATTTCCGATTCTAATGATTATGTAAAGAGTTAATTTTATAGTAAAACAAGTGTCACACGTGTCAAAAAGCACCTTCCACTCCATCCAGTCCCCTTAATTGTAGTTATTTGCAGGGGTACTGAGCCGGTGGCGGTGTCGGCAGTTTTAGCCTGTGGTGGTGTCGGCATCAGTTTATTGCCCGGTGTCGGTGTCAGCGTTTGTACTTTGTCTGGACTCGGTGTCGGCGCAAAAAAAATGAGGGAAAATAATCGAACTTTAATCAAATAATTCAGAACAGCGTCACACAGTTCTCAGGCAATCTTTAATAAGAAGTGTTCATCAAGTTATGTTTTTTTTTCTTTTTAAATAAATACTTGGTAAATCTGTTTAT
Source organism: Bulinus truncatus (assembly GCA_021962125.1). Taxonomy (NCBI): domain Eukaryota; kingdom Metazoa; phylum Mollusca; class Gastropoda; family Planorbidae; genus Bulinus; species Bulinus truncatus. Next base: position 12,491,386 of record JAGDYQ010000003.1, on the reverse strand, counting down.
TGGCGAATGCATTATTTTCCAAAGCGAGATTCTCTACAGTACAACGTCTTGTCAAAATTAACAGAATTGTGACTGAAAGCATATAGGAAGGCTACTGGCTATGTTCACTCTGTTATTCACTCAATCATTGTATATCACAAGAAATGTTTAATTTACATTTCTCTTTATTAATATCCTAGTTGGATATCCAGTCTTTTAGAACCTCAACAACTGACTTATTTCAAATGTTTCTGCACTGAAAGTTAACTTGACACCAACACCCCTCCCCCCCCCCACCCACCACAGATTAATGTCTCTCAATCTGACTGAAACATTTCCCAATCTACGTTACAGTGGCACTACATGAAAGCCCAGTCCGTAGCTAGCTATTGAGGTGCCATGTGCGAGTTTTTTTTTGGCGCTCCCCCTCCCCACCAACGTTCTGAAAGTGTGCAGCATTTAACAATATATAACATTTTAAAATATATATTTCAGGCTTAATTCGGGTGTAAAATAACGATTCCTTTATCTATTAACTGTTAAATATGTACTGTCTTCATAGTCTTTCGCTCTTCTCTAAAAATAGCTCTGGAACATCCATATTTTATTATTGTCTGTAGCCTTTGAGCCTCGTGCATACTCTTGATGTCTACTTATGAACTTCCAAGCATCATTGCTCCAGTGTTGTTGGATATGTTCGTACTTTGCAGTGAGTTGCTTTGCTTAGGCAATCGTTTACAATAGCATAACATTGGCATAATAAACAAGTCAGATTAATTTACGAAAGAGGTATAATTAATTCTAACAGATTTATTAAGCATTAGTTTATATGCTATGTGTATTGAATTAGTTATTGATACCAGTTTATTGACATGTATCAATCGTGTATCAATCACGCCAAGTGATGCAAATTGTTTTCTTTTTAATCATCAACAATGCCAAACATGTGTTTTTCTCGTACAGTAGTTTCCGAAATAATGACGTATATCAACCCCTGTTCCCCCTTTCCTGTCATATTTTGGTACTCTTCGGCCCACTTATGTCTTGTTTACCCTACCCTCCACTATCGTACATACCATCAAAAAAAAAATACATACGTATAACTAGAAAGTACTCGCTCCCTTATTATTAACGCGTTTTTTTTTATATTTTCCCCCTTGCCCAACCCACTTACATTTTGACAAACTTAGCAGTATTTCCCCTTAGATCAGAGGTTTTCAATCTGTGGTCCGCGGACCCCTGGGGATCCGCGAGGAGCTTCAAAGGGGTCCGTGGATAAGTCAAGGAAAGTAGTGATTTTTCTTGTATGAAGTATTGCTTGGCTTGGTTGATTGGTTAGCTTTTAGCTAAACAAAAAATACTAGCTATGCCAATGTTTCAGGCACAGACAGCAATGTGCAGAATTTTAAAAAAAAACTTTGCTGGTATTTCTTTATATTTTCGTTTGAAATCCAAATGTTAATATTGCTTTCCGGATCTGCATACTTCATGTACTTCATGCAGTGAGTTTTTGACTCATGTCATCTTGGCAATATTTCTTACTTACTGAGCTCTGACATCACTGTTAAAACATCAGGATCTGAGCAGGCGTGTGTATTGTTGATAAATAGTGTGGTTAATCAGTTGCTACAATTATTACAAGCCTAGATTGGCCTAGAAACGGTGTGAAATTCTACCGATGAACCTATTATGCTGTTCTGTTGTCATGTGACTTGCTTATGTGACAAATACTTTTTAAAATGTTAGTAAACAATTCAAAATTTTTGATGAGATTTGTATTTGTTTTGTCATAGTAGTCGATTTAATTTTAAAATGTGAATTTTCCTCATCATAATGTGAAATATTTTTACAGATATTTACCTACTCAAACCCTCTCTATTCTAAAACTTTGTCTCTATTTTTTTTCCCTGTGGATCTGAGTCAACGGGACTAAACTGTTTTGGTCATTTTGTTTATCAATATTTGTAAAAGTAAATTGTCCAAGCCTAGTAGCATGGATAAATTTATGAAGAGGAAAACTGACTAGAACCTGGAAGATTCTGATGATCGAAAACCCCAAGACGAACAAAAAAGAAAACGGCGCTAGTATTATCCAGAACATATACCATTCGGCCTCACCGCAGTGATAACCGATGCTGACCAACCTCTTTGTGTCGTGTGATGCAAACATTATTTAACGATGTGATGAAGCTTGCTAAATTGAGGCGCCATTTGACCACAGTGCATTTGAAACTTGCTAGTAAAGCGAAGGAATACTTTGGGAGGCAGAAAGAGCTCTAATTGAAACAGAAAGGCAAACTGATGGCCTGCACTACTGTGAACGAGAAAGCTCTTCGAGCGTCGTGTTTGGTTGGCAGCATTACGAATAGTGCGTTCTAAAAAAACCTCACACAATTGCAGAGGATCTAATTATACAGGCACCAGTCGACATGTGCAAAGTCGTTCTAGGAAAGGAATACAGTTAAAAACTGAAAGCCATTCCACTGTCTGATAACACGGTGAGCAGATGTATTGCCGACATGTCTGAAGATGTTCGCTGCCAACTGATTTTACGCCTTCAGCATATCAGAATCTCAATTCAGCTTTACGAAAGTACAGACATTGCGAATGCAGCCGAATTGTTGGTTTACATTCCATACTGCTGGGAAGGTGAAGTTGTTGAAGACTTTTTGTTCTGCAAGTCGCTGACGGGATGCACAACCGGTGCAGACCTTTTCTGTATACTTGATGCATTTTTTTAAGAATCAGGACTGGCCTGGACACAATGTGTTGGCATGTGCATGGACGGCGATGCTACGATGACTGGTCGTAAATTTGGTTTAATCGCACGAGGGAAACAAGCAGCACCACACATAGTAGCAACCAACTGCGTGATTCACAGCGATGCTTTGGCGGCAAAGGACATGACTGAAGATCTTGCTGTAGTGCAAACCAGGCACAGCCTTACTACTGAACAGAAAACTGTAACAGACATACCAGGCATATGCAAGGCAGAATTTAAGAACAGAATTTAAGACATATGCTGGGTACCTTGGGCTATGGGGGTCCGCCACCCGGGCTTGGATTGTTTATGGGGTCCGCAGCATAAAAAAGGTTGAAAACCTCTGCCTTAGATGACGTTACTTATTGCTTACCTAACCACAGTACTCCCTCTGTCCCATAACAAATTTACACAAGTTACAAGTCAAACTAAGAGCACGCTTCTGCAGATGTTAACTAACTGTATTCCAAGTCATAAATAAAATGCTGACGGTGCATGGAACAACAAAGAACACAATTACCGTTAAAATACTAAATGCGAGTATGACATATGATTTACTGGGCGTGTGGAGGGTAACCTTCTTTAACAGTTGAGGTTTGTTATTGATATTTTCTATATAGATATGATACATATCCACTTGTGGCAGTACGGGAAATAAAAAATAATGAAAAAAAATGTTTAGTTATATACCTACTGTGTATGAAGCCAAAATCACTCATAAAGAAGTTGGACCATATCGAGACAGCGTTAATGTGTGTGATTTGGAAGACATGCTCCAAAAAAAATTTATATTATTAACCAAGCTCCTCAGGAGTCAGGAATTGATTTAACGACCATCATCAGCTTGTATGACAGTCTTGTTCTTAACTTTCATGATACACCCGATAAATTTGAAATGTAAGAAGATATAGCTAAAGAGCTCTCACAAAACGGACTATAAAGAATGAACACAACGCAAACGAAAGCAACACCGATTTCATGATGAAATTGTGGATGGTAATGATCCAGTTTTAGGTATGAGTTCTAGTGAAAAATTCCGTACTCAGTTTTTTTTTAAGTTATCATAGATAGACTTATTACTGAGATGGGAAAACGGTGAACAGCTACACAACACTTCATGAAATGCTCAACTTTCTTCAGAACAGATCTCTGTCAACTGATCAAGCAGTTTCGAAAGCCATGTCACTAAATGAGATAAGAAAGAGGCATTTACTAATGATTTTTTTTTCTCACGGATGTTTGCCAACAAGAAAACTGTGGCTGAAATGCTTACAGCACAAATATAGAATTAGGTTGGTGACAAGTTTTCCAAATGTAAATATTGCTTTCCGGATCTATCTTTCAATTTTCGGAACAAGTGCTGAAGGGGAACGTTTCTTTTTCTAAACTCAAATTGATAAAAACGTATCTTTGGTCAACGATGAGACAAACACGACTATCCTCCCTGGCATTTTTTTCAATATAGCACTTCAGCTTGACTTGCTCATGTGCTCATCTGACACGGTTATGTATAGTTACTTTAATACAAAGATTATTAAATTTTACTTTCATTCTCACTTTATGTTCTGGCTTTTGTAGGCCCTTGAAAAGTCTGTAGGCATTGCCTTCAGCTTGTTTCTATGCAACTAAATGGTTTCATCTGGGGAACAAGGAGAGAAGGACACGCGAAGTGTCTTGCTTATGTCTAGTTTATTCCAATGTTTTTTAGTTGCTTTTACTGCAGAAAACCATATAATGTCGAAAATGGCAATATGGATTTAAGTTCTGTGGTGTCTTATCTCATGGTATTTCACCATGACTTTAATGCAGAACACTACAAAAGTCGTTGTCTCGAATGTAGTTTTAAGGTCGCCGTCCACCAGTTGATCTTCTTACTGCATAGACATGCTAGATTCGCCTGGTTGGTTGACAAATGGGTCGCGAATCCATTCCTTACCAGCTCGTTGGTCTTTTATGACTAGGAAGTAGCGCTCGAACTATTTTTACAGCAAAGACAGGTGATTGTTCACCAACTATTAGAATGAATGATCAGATTTCAGTCTCGCCTAAATCCACGCTGATGTTTGCAACATGTCCAAATGTCTACGTTCACGTGCCGTCCCCACAACTTCAGATTGGCTTTAGATGCAGCAGCTATGTCTGCCAACTCGAAAACAGTTGAGACAGCTTGAGCTCGTTGAGAAGACGTAATATGTCACACAGGTAAGTCAGTTTTGCGACCATATATTGTCGCTGAAATGTGCTGCCAGCGGTGACTTCTGTTTTGAGAGAAATCTTTGCAATGACTCTTCTGTCCTTCGTGTTCCCCTTTTTCTTCTTTAAAATACTCCAGGTCTATTAATCCAGGGTGCTTGGCGTTCAAGTGGCGAATCAGTTTTAAAGGTTTCATTGGTTCACTTAGCCGGTAGCCTCAAACTATGCAGGGCGAGGTTGGTGTGTGGTAATCACATGTCCCGATGCATCCATTTTTCAAGTAAGACTCATTGTATTGTCTATACATTCATATTTCAAGTAAGACTCATTGTATTGTCTATTAAAAGTTGTATGTTTCTCTGATGTTGACGGCTCTTATTCTGACTTGTCCTTTTCTTTTTCCCAAAGAAACTTTATAATAGCGTCGGTTTCGTACTCATTTTTGATAATGTTAAGATTAAATTTGAGAGCTCATGTGACCGAGATGTAACATGAAAAAAAAGTTAAACTCAGAAAATATAAAACACAACAGATACGTACACTAAGCTCTGTTTAACATGAGAAAGTACCAATGAACAGAGAGAAGAGCGCCACAACCTTCTATCTACTAAAGCCTCTTGCAGCTGATCAGCTTCCGGTTGAACTCTCATAAATGAAAAGTCGCACAATCCCGAGATCAATACACAAACAGTAAATAAAATGGAAATAATTTTAATGTTTCTTGGGTGGCCCGGTAGCTTGGTCTTCTGAACCGGTACCGGTCCGCGACCCGGGGATTGGGAACCACAGCACTAGGCTCCATGGACTCGGTCCCCGAACAAAACACAATGTATTTATCTTAAAAATCCAAATACATAAATGTCCACTTGTTCTCCAAGGAACCTGGCATGGACCAACAATGGCGCCGTAAAGGCCCATCTCCTACCGGATGTACACGGCAGCGAGATGCCTTGCACTCTCAAAACTTCATGACCGGCACCTTACCGAACATCTTACAACATATTAAACTGCCATAGGCCCTCCCATTATCTATAAAAGGTGCTAACGTGGCCAATGACAACAAATGAGGCGCCCAAAGTCCCGCCCCGATAATAGGTCACATGGACTCGGCCCCAACACAAACAAAATGCATTCGCCGTTAAATCGAAATGTATTAACGTCCACCGGTTCACTCTGGAACATTGCATGGACCAACAAAAGCGCCTTAAAGGCCCAATTATATCCCCCCCTCTAACCAAACAATATCATGTGACTGGTGTCTCTCACTGAATAGTCCTTATTAATGATGGCACCAGTTGAGGAGGGGAAGGGAGCGATACTTGTTTCACACCATCTCACTTTACATGAGTGTAATTCACTTACGGTCAGGCACCACACTTGTCAAAGTGATAAATGGCGCTGAGTCTTGATTCTATAGAAAGGATGGCCATGTTTTCAGGGGAGTTTACATACGATGGCATACATATTTACATATGATGGCATAATATTTACATATAATGGCATAATATTTACATATAATGGCATACATATTTACATATGATGAAATACATATTTACACATGATGACATACCATTTACATATGATGACATACTATTTACATAAGATGGCATAATATTATATAATGGCATACATATTTACATATGATGGCATACATATTTACATGTGATGGCATACATATTTGCATATGATGGCATACATTTTTACATAGGCTAGCATACATATTTACATATGGTGGCATACATATTTACATACAGTGGCATACATATTTACATATGGTGGCATACATATTTACATACAGTGGCATACATATTTACATATGATGGCATACATATTTACATATGATGGCATACATATTTACATATGATGGCATACATATTTACATATGATGGCATACATATTTACATATGATGAAATACATATTAACATATGATGGCATACATATTTACATGTGATGGCATACATATTTACATATGATGGCATACATATTTACATCTGATGAAATACATATTTACATATGATGACATACTATTTACATATGATGACATACTATTTACATAGGATGGCATAATATTAACATATGATGGCATACATACATAGAATTGCATACATATTTACATATGATGACGTACTATTTACATATGATGGCATAATATTTATATATGATGGCATACATATTTACATATGATGAAATGCATATTTAAATAAGATTTAATACATATTTACATCTTATGACATACTATTTACATATGATGACCTACTGTTTACATATGATGAAATACATGTTTACATACGATGGCATAGGCCTACATATTTAGATATGATGGCATACATATACACTGTGCCTGTGGTGGCCCTTAATATCGTTTAGGATAGCACCCCTGTTGATGGTCCTTAAAACGGTAGCCGGCGGGCCCTCAAAACGTGCTCACGCCACACCAGCTATCTTATTTTATAGCCCAATGAGGTACCATAAAGACTTAAAGACAGGGTTCCATACTATATTTTCTTATTGTGTACTGGTTGCGACTCTAACTGTACCCGTAGGGGGAATGGGCTCCTTACGTATGCTTGTGACGACATTGACATATCATGTTAACGTAAACAAAATGTCCATTGCCACAATAGTGTGGAGCGAAAAACTTTTTTTTTCTTTTCAAATTCTAATAGTGAAAAAAAGTTGCATAATGAATATACAAAGCCAACTGTAAAATATTTACAATATCCGTTGATGTTTAACGGTGCCCCAACCAGCCTCGTAGCGTGAAAATTCTACAGGAGGGGCCAGGCAATAGCAGGGGGGCAGGTAATACATTTAACTAAGTAGAGAAGATAAGCATGGGGGGCCAGACAAAACGCCAGCTACGGGCCTGGCCCCAACTCCGGTTGAAATTTTTGCTTATTCAACCATTTAATTATGATCCTAGTGAAACAACAGTCAACATCTAACTTTTGTACCCGTCCCAGGAAGTATCATACTTTCATTTTATTTTATCTTTGTAAACAATGAAGTAGTCTAATGAGTGATAATAAAGGTATTTTTGAAATTTTAAGAAAATTTATTATGGAATACCCGGCTGTAACTACAGTACATATCGAGTATAAGATTCTTTTAAAAGACAGAATTGAATTTAGTAATTTTTAATTATTAAATGATTATCCAAAATAATATATTTATTAATTATTTCACAACTCTACTAGCCTCTACGGAGCATACAATTGACATTTTCTAATAAAAAAAATTCACAGCTTAAGGAGCCCATGACTCTCAGTTCCATCACTAAAACTACATCTACTCGTCGTAGGGCTGAATGTCCTGTAGTTGGTTCATCGGAGGATTTACCATGCAATGTTCTCCCAACATATTAGGATATTATGAAATACTTCTTGCTAAAGAAACATGAATTGAAATGTGCGACAGAAAGAAAACCTACTGTTGCGGAATTGTCAGTTATTGTTGCTGCCGCCATAGAATCCATCTGGGGAAAAGCTTCCATACCGACCAATAGTCACACGCGAGTATTAAAGATGATAAGTACTTACCATGATTCTTACAGAAGGTTGTTGAAAAAATTTAAAGGACGGCAAGCATAAAAACAGCTATAGAAAGAAATTGAAAGAGTTTGCAAATCGCAATAAAACACTTTCTTTGATATTGCCGCTTGCAAATGTAAATCTAAGATATGTCCTTGCCAATTCCCACTGCAGCATAAAGTTCCATTGAAAGAAAAAGACTTTCTAGTAGACCAAAGAACCTTAAGAATGATGTGCATCGGTAAAGTAGATGTAAAAACATCAAGGAAGTGGGGAAAATGCATTGCAAGGATAGAAGCCACAAGAGCCAGACATTTCTTCGACAGCATCCGATTCTACGGTGGAAGATAAAGAAGATGATTATACCCACTCTAGCACTAACCCAATGCAATCAACTACAATCACTCACAAAAAAATAAACAAATGTGTATAATGCTGCCAAATGTTGCACAGACTTGCGACAGATATGGAATTTCAGACAGAGCTGGTGCCGCAATAGCTACAACAAGCTTAGAAGATCTTGGCTTTGCTACAAAACAAAATACAAGTATAATTGATCGAAACAAGCTGAGTAGAGAAAGAATAAAAATTGAACTTACCAAAACACTGAATAACCTGCAGGGATTTTCTTTTGATGGACGAAAAGACAAAACGATTGTAACAGAGCATGTGAAATCAAAGAATTATCGTACAACAGTTTTTGAATTGCACTAATTCAGGAGCCAGAATCAGAGTATGTTGAACACATTTCACCTTCTTCTGGTGCTGCTGCAGCTGTTGTCAAAAGTATGGTTGAGTTTTTTTTGTCCAAAACACAATGAGCACAGACACGTTATTGGTTATTAGTTGCATGGTTCAGCAAGCAATATAGCTTCCAAAGGTGGCGTGATAAAGCTTAAAGAAGTAAAATTGAATATGCCTGTTCAATGGCTTGTATGTCAGTTGCGAATGAGTTGCCACTTCGGCATTTAGTCAAGCACATCGATGGTCCAACAACTGGCCCTCGTAGATTATTAGGTTCTATTGGAGTTGCAATTCAGAGTTGTGAAATTCTCCCACCTGTTGCTTTCAAGAGGATAGATGCTGACATCCCAGAAATCGCGTGTGATGATTTAAGTGCAGATCAAGCATATCTTCAGGAAATGTGTCGAACTGTAATTAGAGGATACTGTTCCAATGATCTTGCTCGCCGCGATCCTGTCAAATTGTTTCATGCACGCTGGTTAACAACGGCGAACATAATACTTTGTTTGTATATTGCAACGATGTCTAAGTCATTTGAGCTACAAGAACTTTCAACTTATATTGTGTAGGTTTAAAATCCTGTTTGGTTTGACATTAAAACAAAACCTTCGTGCAAAGATGGTGACAGGCAATTGTGGAAGACCATCTTCCTGTCACGTTATTTGTATCCTGCCTTAAGAAAAATCGACGATCCTGACTTATTGTAAATGGTTAAATTGTTAATTCATAAACATAATTTAGTTCAGCAGTTCATATTTGCACATTAACATTACGAATATCACTATTGAGATATTGATTTCATTCATAATTGTTATAATGTTTTAAAGTTTGTATCTCTTAAAATTTGAAGGCCTTTGGGGCACCGGTAAACGTTACACTACATAAAAGATATTTTATGCCGTAACTTCTTAGACCATTTGGCAACTATTTTGAACTATTAGAATAAAAAAATGGAAAAAAAAATTTCACTCCACCCAATTGCCACAATTGTTAAAGTTGTACGATGAGTAAAATAATATTACTGTTCAGTTGTTGTTTTTTTACAGTTTTCTCTCAGTATGTCCATGACCATAACGATGAAAAAAAAAAAAAGCAGTGATATTTACAAAAGTTCACTTGATTTTTCACACACAGTTAAGAATAAAATTTGATATTAAACTTCAACAAAAAGAATTAGTTAAAATAAAAGTTAGGCTGCTTGTAAAGAATATTTTTACTGGGAAGGGGGAGGGGGGGGAGTTGAAATCGACGTAGATGGTTTTATCAACTAAATCATCCAAATTTTGGTCAATCATGTCATCTATATTTTAGCCTTCAACTGTATCATGTATATTTTTGTTTTCAGCAGCATCATCTATATTTTTGCTATCAATTGTATCTTCTATATTTTTGTTATCAACTGTAGGCCTATCATCTATATTTTTGTTATTAACTGTATCATGTAGATTTTTGTTATCAACTGTATCTTACTTTTTTTTATCAACTGTATCATGTAGATTTTTGTTATCAACTGTATCCTACATTTTTGTTATCAACTGTATCATGTAGATTTTTGTTATCAATTGTATCCTACATTTTTGTTATCAACTGTATCCTACATTTTTGTTATCAACTGTATCATGTAGATTTTTGTTATCAATTGTATCCTACATTTTTGTTATCAACTGTATCATGTAGATTTTTGTTATCAACTGTATCCTACATTTTTGTTAGGCGGTGAAGTTAAGAAAATGTATGGTTCCCTTTGTACTCTTCTTAGAAATTGACAAAGCTATGAATGATTCTGTAACAATAATAGAGATATGCAAGTGAAATAACATATATTTGAGCACGGTGTGACCTATTCACTGAGTCTTGTAGCAGGGCCGCAACTAGAAATTATAAGCCCCACCTCCCCAATATTCTTCGACAAAAAATTGAACCCTAGGACTTGGAAACCCATGGAATTGTTTGGGTTGCCTCCCCTTGTGATAGTCGTGTTGATGGTGAGCAATAATACATTTGCAACAACAAAATCAGCAGAGGCTCAGAAGTCAAAGGCAATGAAGCTGTTTGTTTCAAGGGGCGTAACCCCAATTTCATAGTCTCGTGATGTGATCAGGTCATTGGCCTTAGCATGATTGGCAATGGTATCTGAAGTTACAGCAAGCTGTAACAAGGACAATAGTTAGGGTGTTGTTGTTTACAGCAACCTATAACAAGAACAATTGTTATGGTGTTATTGTTTACAGCAATCTATATCAAGTACAGCAATCTATAACAGTTGTTAGGTTGTTGTTGTTGCTTTTGGTTGGGTGGTGGTGGAGGGGGTCACAACGGAGATTATTAGAGTCTAGCCAGCCACAGTTGGGGTCCATTTAGCATCATATTAGTCTCCTGCTGACAGGGACTTCACAAAAAAAAAAGGTTTTATGACAACAATATTAGACTTTAAAATATAACAGCTGTATGAAAGATTCAAAGTTATATAATTATTAAATAAAAAAAAAACTTACAAATTTTTATCCGCTCCAGATGTATTTAATAAAAAAGGTTTTTCAGACTAAAATAAAACTCTTACATACATAAAACAATTTTCAACATATTTAAAAATTACATTTAACTTACAGATCTTTCATTTAATAAACATGCTGGAAATATTACTTAATTTAAATATAATTTACTTACAAAACTAGAATATTTTGTATTGTCGGGTATTAAATCTTTGATTTCTTTCAATATCATGTATTTCTCTTTACACTAGTAAATTTATAATTTCAATTTTAAATGCTCTTATTTCTTTAAAAAAAAATAATTAAAACAAAATCAAAGATAAGCATGAGACGTGAAAATATGTTTAGTTATAGTAATAAATATTTTTGGGTTTCTTTTAGTTGGAAGGAATTGCAGTAGTGAGTAAATAGTGAGTAAGCAAAATGAACATTTTGTACAGTTGATCATCATAGTTAAAAAAAAAAAATATAACAAATTTACTTATATATATATTTATATAGATATATATATATAAATATATATATATATTACAATAAATAAAAGCACATTATTCTTGTTACATATCAACAGGTAATGTGCACAACTATATAATGAAAAAAAAATGTAGTGCATAATATTGAATAAAAAAGATAAATGCTTCAACACAGTGGTTCTGAAACTTTCATACTTGGTAACCCAATTTGACAACAGTTTTGATTTTGCAAAAAAAATTATTTTGTTTTTGAGACTTACCTGCTAACTAAACCTGAGATAAAAGAAAGAGAATAAAAGACTTCTAATTGTATTTATAGATTTCCTTTTTACTCTGTAGATTTGCAAACTAAATTTTTTTAACATACAGAGTTTATTTTATGCATATAAAGATTCTCTATCTTTTTAATTAAAATATTAATTTTGTACGCACCCCAACAGTCGGCTGCAACAGATAGTTATACAACCACAGCTTTAATATATTAATTTCTTTAAGTTTTGTCCTATTATAACTAACATCTTCACAAGTCAGACACAAGTTGGATACATATTAACACACAAAATTATTACAATGTATATCATTATCAAATCAAATAAGTACTTTTGGAGAGACTTTAAAAAATTATTTCAAATAAAATTTTCTTAAAATAATATCTGAACAAAAGAACAGCCAATACTGGAAATGACTAGAGGTAAAAGTCATTAACCATTACATGTAAGATAATAAAATTGCAGCCAGTCATTACATAAGAACTTTAATCAAACATTTACATCTTTTGATTCATTAGTTGTCACCTAACCAGCAAAAGGTTTACTCTTCAACTAGACACAGCACATGTGATTTACATAGAAGTATTATGACAAGTCACCCCACCCAAGGTAAATATTTATTTTAGTATGTATGTTTTTTTTTTACAACTATGAAGGAAGCAATTACATAAGAACTTTAATCAAACATTTACATCTTGACAAATCAAACAAAAACTTTTGATTCATTAGTTGTCACCTAACCAGCAAAAGGTTTACTCTTCCACTAGACACAGCACATGTGATTTACATAGAAGTATTATGACAAGTCACCCCACCCAAGGTAAATATTTATTTTAGTATGTATGTTTTTTTTTTACAACTATGAAGGAAGCAATTTTGTTTATTCATGTAAATATTCTTCAATGCTTGTGTAATAGCTTATTTTGTTACAGATTGTCAGGTTCACTACTAATTTTATCTATACATTAGGGTGGATCAAAAAAAATTTTTTTTATTGAAACATTATTAAAAAAGGTTGTTACATCATGGTAGTACATGGAATATGTACAAATATTTGAAAAACTACATAGTTTTACTACTCCCAACTTTTGTTTGAAATTTTAACCATATTTATTGTGAGTTTTTTGTGACTGAACATGTTAAATTTGTGCCCTATGGTATTCAAAAAAGAAATGATATGCATATAAAATTTGTGTTTTATCTTTATAACCTTTTTTATGAATAACTAATTAGTTCAGACAACTGGGATAAGCATTGCATCCATTTTTTTCTCAATATAACTGGTGTACCATGTATTCATTATCGGATCAGGCATAGTTGTTTTATTTCATTTTTGATTAATTTTTCAATTATTTTATTTAGTTCTTCTATGAATATGAGTTCTTCTACAAGAAGTGCAACTGTGCATACTGTGTTTGGGTCAGCAGCCGAATTGCCTAAAAGACAACTTCCCAACCAGTGAAGATATTTTCAAGGCTATATGTGGATGATTAAAATGGAACAATACAATCATAGCCTTCATTCACGAGCGCACGCATACGCGCATGAAGTTAAACAATTATATGACAAGGCTAGTATCCCCACAAATGACATTACCAGTATAATTGTTAGAGTAAAAAGACTTATAGCCAAAGGTCATGAACTTGAGAAATATTCAGATTTAAAGCGATCATCGGTTACTTTTCAAGAAGGGTACAATTCCTTCAAAAAGTTATTTGACATTTGTCCATGTAAATGTTTTGATGCAGGTGTTCGGGATAGAGGAGACTGTAAATGTCCACAATCAGTAATAATTCCTGTGCTTGAGTGGGCATTTTGGGTGGATCAAAAGATGGCAAGAAATATGTTCATAGACAATGTTGACAAGCAAACAACAAAAATATTACAAAATCGACAGAAAAGAAAACATTCATTGATGCAGGGTGGCGATCAGATAGGAACCACAAATGATAACGTCAATGATGAGAAATATAATATTCCAGATCAGGATGCTGAAGATGATGAACTATTTGATGCAGACTTCTCCAGCGATGAGGAATGTTCCAAATAACAAAACAGATATCAATATGAAGAATTATGCAAAGCAGTGGATCGATGTAAACTAAGCAATAGGGATACATGTATTATCGTTAATGCTGTGTTGAAGGACTTAAACATGTTAACACCATCTACAGCTCTGGATCCAGCAAAGATGCGTCGACATAGATAGGGCAGCCAAGGAACATACTGATGAGAGCAAAGATGGTTAACAAAAGCGAACAGGATTTTTGCGATCCGTCTTGTCAAAGTGGGGCTAGAAACTTTTTCTATACGATACAACTGCTTCAAAACCTTGATACTGCTGATCAATCTATTATATTGCTTATACTGGAAAATAATTGCTACTTTGCACATCCAGAAAAAATTCTATTGGATGCAGTTAGGACAATGATGAAGAAATTGGAAGGTATGCAGTAAATAAAATCATAACAGCACGACATAAACCAGCTCCATGCAGAGTTAGAATTTTTCAACAAAAAAGACATAATCCTGAATATTGCAGCTAAATCGTATGATCAGATGATTAACTGGGACCCTGTGTGCAGTGACATCCCCTCCTCTGCTGGAACATATTTGTGATGATGAACTTAAAGGCAACAACCCAATCATACTGGATCAAATTCCCCGTCACTCTCAAGCTGTTGTACGGACATTTCAAACTGTACGGACATAGCTCTCGACATGGGATGGTTTTGCAAACAAAGAAATCAAGGGATGTTCTTCCGAAAGTTGAAAGCAAAGCAAGTTTCCTGTGATAATCCATAAACAGTATTATTCATATGTACATTGTATATTTTGCATGAACGATTTATAGATTTGTACAATTTCATATTACTTATACCAAACATTCTAAATGGTGTAAAATGTCATACATTGGGGAAGGGGGGGGGGTACCTGGGTCAAAGCAAAATCTTTTTTATTATTAAAGTTGAAGTCATTTAGTAATGATATAGTAGATTTAAAAATATTTTTGTTAAAAAAAATTTTGAACATATTGTTATTTGTGGGTGCGGCATGCCGCCATCTTGAAATTTATGACCTTTTGTGGCAAATTTTTCTGAAATATTTATAGACTGATTCATATAAAATGTACATTTTTATAATCAGAAAAGCTCACTTTAGGGAATGTCAAAGTACTTTTTTGATAATGTAATAAATAAATTTTTTATGAATTTTTAAAATTTTGTATGGTGAAAATAAGCAAAAAATGCTAATTTTGAAAATTAAAAAAAAAAAAAGGACTTTAAATTTCTTGAAATGCCTCTGACATTCTATAAATGCACCTCTTCTACATAAAAATTATAAGTTTTATCAAAATCTGACTTGTGGTTTTTGAGGTTTTCATGCCGCAGTGAAGATTTTTTCAGAGAAAAATGAATTTTAAGTTTTTAAATTATTGAAGTTTCTGAATGAGTAACATTCTGAAAATACATTTTAATTGATCTAAAAAAAAATTTTCTGCAATATAATTAATTCATAGTTATTATTGACATGTTTTAGTATCTAAAAATGTAAAAAAAAAAAATATTTTTTTTAGACATAGTGCATTTTTTTTGCCCCGTACCCCCTTGAATTAAAAGTTGGGAGTGGAAGACATTATCTGATTTTTACAAATTTTACATTTTTACAATCAGTAGGACCATAGGCAACTTTTTGAATATGTTTCAAATTCCCAACTCCAAAAAAATTTTTTTTGACCCACCCTAATATACATAGATACAATTTAAATTTGCATTCCTTTTGATCAAATGGATCATAAATTAAAATGAAAATAATTTGATGGGGGTGTGATAGTCAGAGCTTGTTACAGAAAAAAAAAACTAGATCAAATTTTGGATATTTTAAAGAATTATTATTTTTCTACATACTTACATAAAAATGTATCAATGGTAATAAACTTATGAAAAAATAAATGTTTAAGTACTTGTCGAAAGTCTAAATATTTTATTACAATTCTTATATGGAAATAAAAAAAGACATTAAAAGACAAAAGAATATGAAAATATTTTGTACAAAATTATCAGAAATATGACAAGAGGAAAGAAACTTAACTCTCAATGTCTACAAACCATAAAAAACAACATAGGTTTTTAATAGAAGTTGAAAAAATAATATATAAATAAATGCCTTAATTGATAATTTGTTTCAAACATTACTGATCTATATTTATGTACAATTATATTTAAAAAAAAAAAGATATCTAAAAACAATGTATCTATCCTAGATACAGATAGATAAAACTCTTCATAGATAATGTGGCCAGTCCAATAATTAAATCATTGTAATTACTGGTGCAGAAGCATGGAGAGTCACCAAATGGAGATGGATTGTCCACTCACTCAGGAAGCCTCCAGAAGTCATTACAAAAATGGCTCTGCGGTGGAATACCCAAGGCCAGAGAAAGGCATGCTGCCGAAAAACCACTTGGAGAAGGTCTTACAAACAAGAGATGAAAAGTTGCAACATGGGAAGAATTGAAAAAGACCTTTCAAAACAGAGTGTGCTGGAGAGAGATTGCAGAGGCTCTTTGCTCCACAAAGGAGTTCTAGAAATTAAGTCAAGTTAGTCAAATACTGTATATATAAGTATGTATATACATAGTAAACTGTCCAATTTTTCTTTCGTTGTAATTAACCAATTATTTTCAAATACAAATGTAACAGTGGAAAATCTACATAGAGTTTTAAATATGATCTAAAATTTAAAATATATTAATTGCATCATACATGTCAGGGTTGAAAATAAGAAAAACCTGTTCTTAATTTTGAATAAAGTTTATTTAATTCATCTGATCTATGTGTATTGTTTCATAATTAATTTCAGAGTTGCTGTGAACTGCTGAAAAAAACAGGTTAGCACCTTTCTAAGAGTCACTAATCAAAAACTTATGAAATAGATAGATTCAAACAGGCATGGATAAGTACAGTCTCTTTGATCTGGCCAACACATTTATTGTTATTATATTTAATTTACATTAGTTCTTAAACACTCCATCAAACTGCTTTCGATCAGCCTTTTTAATAAAATTCAAGAAATCATTGTAGCATGCAATGCTAAAGGATTGCCCATCTCTGAGACAAGGCACGCTAGGAAAATGCATAGCTAGCACAATGTTTATCTACTTTTACTATACTCAATACTAGAAACTAGGTGGACTCAAGGATGTACTCTAGGGACAAAGAAAAATCATGTCAGATTACAATGTTGAGATTATTGTAACAATGTTAAAGTATTAATAATCTAAAGTTAAATTTATTGAACATTAGCAAAACAATTTTATTTAGCATATGTACAATAAATTAATGGTGATGAGATGGTGAAAAGTCAGCAATGTTGAGGTATTGAGCTCAAATCCCATAGCAGGTGGGGGCCAAATGTAGCTCTTAGATTAGGATCTTGGTTTGGCTTTTGTGGCTCCCAAAAACATTTTAAATTATTTATTTTTTTTAACATTATTTCAAAATATTTTTTTGGCAATCATCTAAAATCTTAATACATACATATTTTATCTTGTCTAATTTTTTTTAATGTTAAGATCTTAATGATTGATTACAAAATAGTTTGAACAGAAATATTCTGCTTTCGCCATCCATCAAAGCTTCTATAATGGTTAAAAATTTTGATCCAGATAATACTAGGCTGCATAATATGTTCACACAGCTTCCATGACATACCATAACACCAGAGACGAGACGTGAGTGTTGCAGGTCATAACTCTTAGAGAAAAATGTATTAATAATTTTATCCTATATACAAAGCTCAAACAAACATGGATTTACATGTTTCTATAAATTATTAGACTAACAACATATACAAATTATATATAAATGAATATTATATATATTTCAACTTGTAGTTATTTTATTATGAATGATTATGCTAACTCTATTCAATAAACACTGTAGCATTGTATAGCATTTTCTATAAATATGACTACGACCGGCAATACTCACGGCTCGACCCTGCATAACACTGAGCTACATACTGATGCCATTAGACAAAGATGCAAAATTTGCATTCTCCAGTAAAGCATTTTTGTCCTCTATGTATCCGCAGAAGTGAGTATCAAGAATGAAATGCTGAATCTAGGAAGTCTTATAGAAGCAACTGATTATATTGATGTTAGAAATAGACTTGATGAAGTAATGAGCAAATTTGATAAACTAGTAAATGCCTGCGACTGACAGAACACATGCACAGATAGGGTCTACTAAAAAATTAACCCAAAATTCATTCTTTCATTCATGATTACTGCATAATTCACTGCCAGCATCTCATAACTAAATACTTTAATACAAAAAATGTATGGAAGATTCTTTTGCAGCTCGTGAAACTAATTTAAACAAAAAACAAAATGCATTGTCAATAGGACATTTCAGAAGAGCTACGAAAAGAGATGAGCTGTCCAGTGATTTACCGTATGGGTTCTTAAACAGCTGTTAACTAAACAATGTTTTTAGCCTCTTCATGGAACTTGTATTAACAAATGTACCCACAATTTTAAAATCAAGACTTACTGCTCTCTGCAGCTACTCTAGAATACTTGAAAACACTCATAGCTGTAAAAGGAAGATAGTATATATTCATTGTCCATGACTAAAAACAAATCTAAGAAAAGTAAGATGGATACAAGCAAAAATAGTAAACACATTGCAATCAGAGGTTTGAAAAATGTAAAAGTTTTAAATTAACTTTCAGAGTCAAATATACTGAACAAAGATCTTCATTATGTTACATTTTTTATAACAGCATTTACATTATTATTAGTCTCTCTAATTAGTATGCCTTGATGTGATTCTTATTTGGCTCGGACACTACATTGCTAGTCCTGATTCTATCAATAAATATTTATATTTAAATATAAATATGTGTTGGAGGATTGGGGACAAAATCATACTGTATATGTTGTGACTTCTATTTGCATCCAAAAGCAGCCATCAAGATAAATCTTTAAAAATCTTATTTGTAATATATCAGGTCTCTACTATCCACATCTGACAGTCAAGTGTAGATGTCTGATGGCCATGTTAACAATTTATATAAAAGAGATAACATGTTGAAATCTTAGAAATGGCAGAAGCCTGTTCTTCCAATAATGTGAGGGGGTGGAGAAAAACAGGAGTAGCCTACTACAATGTTCTCTGACATTAAAAATAAAGAGGCCCTGCATAGTACTCTGACAGCTCTCTAACATAGACATAAGAGGCACTATAATATGTTCAGCAGAAATCTGATCCTGAAAATTGATTGTCAGTATTGTAGTAAATCTCCATTAGTGTTTCTTATTTCTGAACAGTTCTTCTTTCAGTGTGTTCCTCCAAGATCATCATGAATTGCTATTTTCATCATGAGTAAATATCATGAATTTCAATGGGTATTTTTTTATAAAGTAACTTTTTAGAACTACTGTCTAAAGACGTTTTATTTTTTATTAAAACACAAAATGTAGATAATCACAGCTCAATTTTCAATGTGCCTCCAGTTTTCTCAAACGTACAGTCACTGGTTGAAGATTTTCACTCCTCTGTATAGGTTTCAATTACTATGCATGTTTATGTCCAGTCTTAGTTATGGTATGATATTATGATATAAATGAATAAGAGTTGCTGGCAGATGACATTAGGAGATTTCCAGACATTTTAAGATATAGAGGAAACACAATTTTAGCCAATGGTACGAAATTTCTTCAAGAGTCATATCTGATTACAGGCATGAGATTTTAAATTAAACTTGCTGGGCAAAGTAAATAATGAAGTGATATTACAGTTTTAAATTCAATATGTTCCCATCCATCCATCTTATCAGGAAAAGCTTTTATTGAAAAAAGTGTGGCTTACTATTTATTTTATATTTTAATGCTAGAAATACATTTTGGCACATCATTGTTTTTATTCAGTTCATTAATTTGATGCATTACTTCTTCAGTAAGAAGATCAAATTTTTCAAGAATGTCATTTCTCTCTCTATCTTTTAAGAAACCTTTCAATTTACTTAGAGGAAACCAAAGACCATCTTCAAGCTGATTTTCAGGAAAATTTTCACTCCATTTAGAAAGACAAGCAGTAAAGTTTAACACATAACCTTTGACATCTGAATGACAATTCAATTTATTTTTTATATAATCACCATCACAAGTACCCAAATCTTCACACAACTTAATGCACATTGCTTCAAATGCTTCTGTTAATTTTTTCTTCCCATCTGCATAGTCCATTTTACTTTTCATGTCACTTAGTTCTATATCATGCGATGAAGGACTTGTGATCTCATGTTTGGATTTTTGTCCAGTATTTAGGGCATGTTTTATAATTTTTGATAAATGTAGTGCATTATTATTTACATTGTTACATAAATTGTTAGATGGTGCAGGAGGAATTTTCTTTAGTTCAGTTTCATCAGAACTTAGGTTATCATTGTTAGCTTTTTCATTTGGATAATTTGTTCCCACAGAAGGGGTACAACTATGCTGCCCATTGTCATCCAGATTTAAATCACTGGATTCAATTATGTTGCTGTCTAACATTTTATCATTTTCATTTGGAATTGAGTTATCATTGTGTGAATCATCAATTCCATTACCTGAGCTCTTATTTTGTCCACAAGAAACACATGGTAACCTTTTCCTGAATTTGAAAAGCAAAACTATTAAAAAAACTACAAAAAAAACACAACCCAATGTAACACCAACTATTACTCCAACATCAGGACTGTTTTGAAGAGATGTTGTTGTATTTATTGTGATTAATCCAGTGGATTTTTCCAAATCAGTGGTCATCAAGTCAGACTCAACTGTAGTTTGCTGTCCAGCTTCATGACACTCTAGTGTACCAGAATTGTTATATATAAAAGAGTTATTGTTACAGCCCCACTCATTGTCTTTAGAAAAGTTGCCAGGATAAAGGAGAATCCAACCTCCATCAGTTTTTACTGTCAATGGCTTACAGGAAATTTCTTTATGAGCTCTAGATTCTTGATAATACCTACAAAAAATGGTTAAAAAAATATTTTATGGTAAATAACTAAAATAAAAAATGTCAAATGTAATCAATGTAATATTTTTAAGTGGGATGAAAAAAAAACTAAGTTATAAAAAAATCTTCGTCTAATGATTAAGTGATTGAGCTAATTTGGGTGATAAATTTAATCGCCATTATCATGTTTAAATTTCATTTTCAAAACTTCCCAATATCATACCCTCATTTTTTTAACATACAATCACACAGAAATATAAGATTTTAAAAAAGTTTATTTTCAAAAATGAAATAATTGGATAGCTGAGAACTTAATTTGTATAGAAATTAGCAGAATTTCTCTTTTTTATATTAGATCAACTTTTGAAAAGAACTTTATTTACAAAATTAGTTACGACGAAAACGCTCGCTATTCTCACTGTCAGAAAATTTTCAATTGTTACTATTTTTACATTTGACGATTTTAAAATGCTATCTGTAGTAATAAGAACAACAATAATTTGAATGATATTATGTTATTATTATTATTTAATGTTTGGGACTTATACGTTTCATAATAAAAACCACAGAAACTATTTAAAACTGTAGATTTTTTAAAAAGAAATATCAAATCAAGACCGGGTAGGAGCCATGATTAATATTTTAAAATGGAATACTTTTCTATTAATTCTTTACTTTTGATTTAACACAGAACCCACACCGCTATTATTTATATAGATACATTACCAAATTGAAAAGATAAAAATACTGCAATATCCTATTTGTGAAATAAATCAATGCTTCTTAAATGTAAAAGATAATAATTTAATGACAATCAACTCACCCAGCTGGACACAGAACACAAACAGTTACATTACAGAAAGTTCCTTCTAGGCAAACAGTATGACATTGAGAATCAACAGGAGCACACAGAGTAAGATTATACATAATCCAGAAGGCAGCCACTACCAATAGTATTCTGTCATTCATTCTACTCATTTTGGTTGCTAGATCCAAATGGGAAGGAAAAAAGTTAAATACATGACAAATTTGTTTACAAAATTTATTTATAAATTAAAGCTTACATGGCATAAATAATTATTTGAATATTATTACAATAATTAGTGTATACTTGTATGTGCATGTGTGTCTAAAGTGTAGGCCAAAATAGAGGGTGGAGGTTTGACACAGGGGAGTAGGGAATGATGGTAAACTGATGTCAAAAATAGCATTATACTATAATAGAAAGTTTTGATATGTACCAAAAATTACACTTTAATGTTATGTGTAAACTATGTTCTAAAACTTTCTTTGATGTTGGGAGATGCCTGCAGTGGGTCTGTATTTTTGTTTATACAAGTTATATGGGGATGGGGTATTATTAAATATATTACAATTAAAGTGCCTATCATAAATTTTGTTTCAATTTTATTTAATAATTTAAAAAAGCATGCTACTGTTGCTTTATAATTTAAGAGCAGCAGAGTGGTGCTATAAAATTTTATCAGAGGAGATAAAATATAAATAATAATTGATTGGCATTTAAGAAGTTGAGTCGTTAACAATTTGGGGACCTCCTGAAGTGGCTCTCATAAATGTAATTCCCCAAGTCAGGGGACCCCCACTGCCATGAAGTCCACCATAAAGACACCACGGCATTTAAGCATAATTACAATATACCCATACAAAGTTACAAATGTTACATGGAACATATACCATCTTACAATGTATTCTGTATTATTGTTTTAAAGAATAAAATAAAATAATTATTTACAATTTTCCTAGCTGCTAATTATTCCCATGCAAAAATTATCATCGGGGGGGGGGGGGGTTGTACTCTTCTCTATTTTACAATTAGGATGAGGGAAGTCATGTAGTTGACTGTGAGGGGAAAGATTAATTAATTTTTTTTTGCTTTATATTTGTATTGATTGGGGGGGGGGGGATAAATTTTTTTTTGGCATTTTTTAGGGTAATTACCATAAATTTGACAATTTATGAAATGACAACAAATGTAGAAGAGGGGTCTGAAATATGCTTTAAAGTGCTGAAGTATAATAAATTTTAAATATATATATATAACATCAGTTATATAAAAATTGTATATGCTGTTAGTCCAATACTTTATACAAATATATAAATCTTTGTTCGTTTGTGCTTTGTATATAGCATAAAAACATCCAAACATTTTTCTCTAAAAGTTAGACTGGTAACACTAGTCCCTGAATGTCTGTAAATTGTTGACTTAATGAGTCATCATGGACAGGCCCTTATTAAGTCTTTAAATTAAAGCCTTCTATTATTTATTACTGTCAGTTAAGTTTTGTATGTTTTTTGTGTGTTAATTTTAACTGTTTCTCTTGAAGTTATGCAATTTCAGAAAATTATACATGAGTCATTGAATGAAGGTTTTTTTTTATTTCCAAGCATTTCTTCTGACACCATGACAAGATTTTGATTTTAAGAAAAAAAAATGCACTGGGTTCCATGTTGTGTTATTAAAATTATAGTTAACTAATAATTTATATCTAGTACTACTCTGCTAGCAGTATTACTATATATAGTGTTAAAAATCGAAATTTACGTAGATATCAATTTTTCAATGTATAGTTACTATAGTATGTAAATGTATCAATCAATGTTTGGGTTTCCGAGAAGACATATTTTTATGTTGGCTGTTGACACTGTTGTGTATTGATGAGATAAATAAGCCATAGTAGAGTGACATTAAATATGATTAAAATATTATTATTCTACTTTATAATCATAATCATGTAACCGGTATTTTTCGTAAACGACTACTAGAACTAAAATCCCTGGATTTTTTTTAATAATGAAATTTAAAATGATTAATTAATGTAAGCATACTTCAAAAATCTTATTTTAGGAGCAGAAATCCTACCGATTCTATTATGAATATGACATGGATTTGTGTGTACGAGTATGCCATACTTTATAATTAGAATCTACCAGATTAAAAGTGGAAAGAAATCAAATTATTTGTTTAAGCAAACCTTTTTTTTTTTCCATGTAACATGACAGCAAATGTGTTGTTAAACCATATAGTTCATTTAACAGGAAAAAGGCACTTCAGTAGTCTCCAGACGGAATATCCGATTGCTAATTTTATCTATGGCTGCTCATTTGGATAATTTGTACGCAGATCTTAAGATAAATTTCGAGCTATCCAGAAATAAACTGCCTTCTAGATAATGGATAATTCTTCTATACTCTTTTTTTTTTGGCCTTTTAATTATTATTTCTATATGTATAAATTATTTTGATTTTATTGTCAGAAAAACAGAATTTGCAATTGAAACTATGTTGTTGTTGTTTTTTTTTAAATCACAATTGTTTTTGACAGTTTCAGTAAATAATAGATTATATTTAATATACCTTATTCATAAAATTATGTCACACTCACACACCATCCCTTTTTTTCTTTTTTTTTCTTTATCAAATATTTTTAAAGATACCCTTTAGTTATTACATATATACATTGTGTCTCATTGAATCTCACTTTTAATTTCTATATTATCATTATCTTTTAGGTCGTCTACTTTCCATCCTTACATTTTCAAAACAAACGACTTGTATGGGTTAGTAAAATGATTTTTTTATATTCTATTTGTAAATTGTTGTTCTTCTTTCTTACAATAACATTTTAGCCCACTATATTAAATTGTGTAGCCAATACATTTTGAAGTCCTCTTAAAAAGAAAATAAAAAAAATAATAATTTGAAAGAAAGTGGATATTTTTTCCATCTTGATAGTTATGAAATAATAAAGATGATAAAACAGTAACGGTATTTGGAATAGTTTGTAATTTTTGGTTTAGATAAAAATCTAATTTCTTTTTTTTTAGATCCTTATGATTCTCGAGTTTTTACGTCTTTTTCTTGATAATTACTAAAAAGAGCTTTGATTTGGCAGCCGTGTGTAAAAATAAATATAATGGTTATAAAAGAAATGAAATCTTTCCATGATATTCTCTCTCTCTCTCGCTCTCTCTCTCTCTCTCTCGCTCTCTCTCTCTCTCACACACACACACACACACGAACACACACACATGCAGCGCTCAAATTTCCACTTACTAACGATCTCGAGTTTCTTGTTAACAATGAATTCTAGCTTTATTATTCATCCATTTTGTTTTAACCTATTAAATCATCTAGAATTTTAAACAAAGTTTGTTATAATGTATGAATATTTTTACTCCCTTTTTTGTTCAATGTTTAATTAGATTATTTGTAATTTTTTTTTAAATTCTGAATTAGCACACATTTACTAGGTTTCGCCTAAGCCAAAGTCTTCCAGTTTAAGTTTTTTTTATCCAAATAATGAAAGATGTATACGCACTATGGCGGCGCCCCCCCCCCCTGAATTTCCAGTCTACCCCCCCCCCCCTAAAATTTTAACTTTGTTTAACTTTTTTAACTTTGTAATTCATTTTAGTTTATATGTATCATTTTTTTTTTAATTTTTCATTACTTTTTTTTAACTTAGCAAAAAAAAAACTTCCTAAAATATAGTACGTATACTTAAAACTCTTTAACTTTTATAAAGTCGCCAAATTTTAAAAATTTGTTATAAAGAATGAAGACCAGTAATAAAACTATAAATCAGCCCCGTAGCGTGAAAATTCTACAGCAGTGGCTAGACATTCTGCAACAGGGGCCAGGCAATAGCAGGGTGGGCAGGTAATACATTTTACTAAGTAGAACGAATAAACAGGAAGGGCCAGACAAAACGTTGGGGGCCCGGCTAGACCCCTCAGCCGCGCGCCGGCTACGCCGCCGATTTTTCGTCCGCCGTAAATCCGCCGAAAAATATGCGGCGCGCCTTATTAGCCGCCGTATTTCGTTCGCCGTTATATTAACTGTCGCGTTACTTAATCTTGTTGCACATGACATTGCTGACCATATCAGCTCTGTCTCGAAAAGCTTTTCTGTTGATTACAAAATACTAGCTGCATGGATGGTGCTGCAATTATAATAAAGACTTCAAATCTTTTGAAGGTTGACTCTTATCAGCACTTTACAGCACATGTATTTCACCTTAATACCACCGACAGCATCAATAAAAATGAATAATTTCAAGACCGCAATTATAGAAGACGATGCAGCATTCACAGAGGATAAAGAAATGATAAAGACCCTGAAAGAAGGCATGTCGTCAGTGTGTGAATTGCTTCTTGTAGACGATCAGTTCAGTGCATCGATAGTGAATGCCTCTGAGAGCAGCACTAACGTCATCGTTGACAGTCATAGACACAATCATAAGTCAGTGAAGGCATCATGTCCAATGCGTTGGAATTCAACAATGATGATGATTCAGTCTATACTTGACTTGAAAAGAGATGTTCAAAATACTCTCAAGCGTATTGGTCGAGTTGATATTTGTCTCCATGAAATTGTATTTTTAAGTGAACTCGTAACCTTTCTGAAACCATTTCAAGACCATAAATGATCTCTTCAGCTTTTCAATGCCAACCTTATCAACTATTCCACAAGTGATAAGGCACATAAGAAAGATCTGCACTGCATCAAATGCTGATGATGACAAAATACGAATGATCAAGCTGTCAGCCCTCAACCAGCTTGACCATCGACTTCCTGTAAATGATCACATTAAGCTGCTTCAGCTGCATGATCCAAATTTCAAATCATTGATTCCACGGTCAGAAGCAACCACAATTCTGGAGAATGCAATACAGTCAGCAATGGTCCGTGGATTCATCATGTCAATAGCTGATGTAACGCATTCGCAGCTAGTCAGTGAACATGTTTCTGAAGAAACCCGATGTAAGCGATTGCGAATGGAGCTGATAAATGAGCTGAGAACTGAGCAGTCACCAGACGATTGTACTAATAAGGTATTCTATGTTAATTTATGGCATTGAAACAGTTATCGTTTTATTTCGCTCTCAATAGACCAGTCAGTTTGAAGTAAAATATTTTTAAATACATATACTGTGCACTTTAATGAAGTGTTTTATAGTACTGTTGTGTTATGATTTTTTGAACTTTTATTTCAGATGGCTGTGGAAATTGCAAACTATTTGACGGTGCCTGTTGTTCAATTTCATGATGTCATCGCTTTCTGGCGTAGCAGTGTTGCATCATCCTCGTATCCACAACTTACTCAACTGGCTCATCTTCACTATCATCAGCATCATCTGTACCAGTGGAGTGCATGTTATCGGTTACTGGTTTGATAATGAACAGCAAACGATCAAGTCTAACAGCTGTTAAACTACATCGCGTTTGTTTTATTAATGACAATTATAAACTGATATTTTAAGTGCTTATCAAGGTATTGAGTGGCAGAAACTGAATGAGTGGAATGCATTAATGCACTGTATTAGTAGGACAGCACATAAAACTGTTTATTTCTGTTGTTATAAATAATAAAACTTTCCCCCAAGTATTATAAAAGTGTTTTATTGCTGAAGTTTTATCAATTCAATATTGTCTAGGCGTCAGCCGAATTTTAGCCAAATATTTCATAATCTGCCGAAAATCAGCCGAAAATTCAGCCGCAAATGTCAATTGACTCAATTTACGGTCAAATTCGGCTAAGCCGGCTATCAGCCGAAAAATTATGTCAGCCAGCCGAACCTTAAAAAAAATTCGGCTGGCAGGTCTAGGCCCGGCCCCCCTGCCCCCCCCCCCACCCCCGCACGCTACGGGCCTGCTATAAATACATCATATTTTTATTTTCATAATTTGGATTTACTTCAAAATAAATAGCATTTATAGAGTTTTCTTAGAAAAATGAAACTAAAGAGGGCGGCATTTTTGTCCTTGCCTATATCACAAAAATGTCTAAGGCCGGCACTGACTGTTGTTGTGTATAACACTGTATAATATTTATTCAAGTTATGTGGATTGTCTGGAAGTGGTAATTTAATACAAAGCAGGCTCAGTAGGCCTAGACAAAGAAACTATTAGCAACACAGTATAGGCCTACCTACACGACCTAGAAACTATTGGCAACGTGCCAGTTTGGCAGTTTGCCAGCAAACAAATAGTTAAGAGATAAATTTTATAGCAATGGCTGGGGTAGACCGGACATTATCTGACAAGGAATGACGTTCAGCAGACAGAAAGCAGCGGATGATGTTAAGAAACCAAGAGATGAAAGAGCAGGAAAAGAGGCTTCTGGAGTCAGCAGTCCTTGTATCCTCGTCATGTAGCAGTAGCTCAGCTGAGGAGAATGACAGCAGAGTACAACAAAATGTGAAGAATCTGTTGCAAGCTGCTCATTTCAAACACCTGCTAGTGCTAAGAAAAGGAGAGGTAAAAAGCCCATTCTAACACCTCGATTAACAGCTGCACTGGATCGAACAAAAATGTCAAGCGATTCAGCAACACTTGTCATTGCTGAGACAGCCACGTCCCTTGGTCACGGCGTTCTAGATCTGGCTCTGAACCGTTGGACAGTTCGCCGTCAAAGAATGCTATACAGATCCCAGTACGCAGAACATCTCAAAGCTGAGTTCCAAGCTGATTAACCTATGGTTGTGCATTGTGATGGAAAGTTGATTCCGGATCTCACAAATAAAGAATGCATCGACAGACTTCCTGTAATTGTTTCTGGGAAAGTTGTTAACTGTTGCGAAACTACCTCCCGGAACTGGCACTGCACAGGCCGGAGCTGTCTTTCAAGCTCTGCAAGACTGGGGTGTTAGTGACAAGATCAGAGGCATGTGCTTTGATACTACTAGTTCCAACACTGGTCGGATTAGTGGTACCTGCATCCTGCTGGAGCAAAAACTTCAGCGAGGTCTTCTATCACTTGTTTGCAAACATCACATTATGGAACTGATTCTGGGCGCAATCTTCCAAGTCTGTCTAGGTGCCACTTCACCTCCTGAGGTTCTGCTATTCAAACGCTTCAAGGATCATTGGCAGTTCATTGACAGAGCAAACTATGAAACATCACTGACAAATTCAGACGTGTCTACTTCGCTAGAAGATGTGCGCAACTCTCTGATTGAATTTGCTCAGAAGCATATTCAAGAGCAGCAGCCAAGAGATGTTTATCGAGAGTTCCTGGAACTTGCTCTGCTATTTCTTCGGGTCGTGCCTGAAAGAGGAGTGCACTTCTTTGCTCCTGGAGCAATGCACCATTCTCGCTGGATGTCGAAGGTTCTGTAAAGCCTGAAGATATGGATGTTCAAAGGGCAATTCAGACTGACAACCAAGGAAGAGAGAGGTCTTCAAGAGTTGTGCATCTTTATTGTACGTGTCTACATGAGAGCCTGGTTCACGGCTAATCTGGCAGCCGCTGCTCCATACAATGATATGCTGTTGCTCTAATCAATTCTCAGCTACTCCGGAATCAATAGAGCTGTTTCCAGTGCTGCATCCAACAAGTTTTCAAAGCACCTCTGGTACCTTGTTGAGGACCCCTATGAGGGTATCCTTTGGCTTGTGTCTAGAAGTATGAGGGCTGACTCAGCGATGACCCGTATTTGTATTTTGTGTTTCTACCATTGACAGTCTCACCAGCAATTAAACGTACAATAAGTGACGATGATCAATTCAACAAGTCGTGTGTACAACAACAAGATATATTTTATTTATACAAAGGCACTAGTCCGTAACAGGGATCTGGTGACTTATATCATAGGCAAAGGTAATCCAAACTGCAGCAAAATCCAATATAAAATGAATAAGGGGAAGAATGACGTTATCACGATTTAACTCTCTCTCTTTCTCTTTCTCTCTCACTTGATCGACTCGTCTCTCACAAGACCACTCAGTCGAATCTCCACCGGACACGACTCGGACACTCCGTCGAATGCCCAGAAAAACCATCTTTCGTTACTCAAACAATTTCTTACATGTGACCCTTGGCCAATCAATTATCTACGCTCCTTTTTCTGTCAATCAGGATGGAGCTGACTTCCTGCCTTAGAGAGGACAGGGGGGGTACGTCATACCGACAAAGACAAAAGTAACTGGACATCTATCCTTTGTCGGCATTTGAACAGGGGCCGAGTGGTCAGAGAGAATCCCGCGAGGAATGTAACGTATTTCTGCCAACCGTTGCCCTGCTCGCCGAGGAAGGTTGTTCTTCTCAGTTTCGCTGGCCACCTGTGATATGACGCAATTACGGGGGTGGGGTGACAAGGGGGGAGAACTGGCACGTATACTACTATACATTGTATACTATAAGTATTAATTTTATTAATACTATTAAGTCAAGGGTTGGAATAAAGGGAATGTTTTCGACAGATTAGTCACAACCCGTGACATACCTGTCCCCTGAATTGGTTGGGTTGGCATTCTTCGATAATCAGGTATCGGCGGAAACAAAAAGAAGCATGGTAAATTCCATGAATGAAAGCGGTAATGAGGAGCCAGAGGACATCAAGCTAATCTCTGTTGATTTGGAATCCTTCAACAACAGGAGGCTCGAGGACTTCGTGTCGCCAAAGTCTAAGAGATTATTTGACATGATGGAGCTTCAGACTGGATTCCTGGATGCTGACCCAGATGAGTGGACCAACCATGAAGATTATCGGCGATCTTTGGAGACCGTTGGGCAGATTCAGGTTGTCAACGACCATCCAGAGAGGTGTTTAGCATTGATTCAAGAGTACAGTGGAATCCTCACCAGAGATATGGAGCAGCTTCAGTTCCTGCCGCAGACTGTTCAACAGCATCGACAATCCTATCCAGACACAAAGAAACAGACATCATCAAAATGACTTCTTATCGTACTGATAACATTGAACTATAATTACAGGTAGAATATTGTAGATGCAGGATTGTTTGTGCTTGTTTAATAATTCATTCTACTGTTTAATGTTGTGTTTGAGAAACTATCTTTGATTAAAAAAGCCAAAAAATTCCAAAAGCGTGATCTGTTTACTTGTTGAACTTTGGCTTCATTGAGCTACCTCTAAATATCAGTACGAATTTTTTTTCTAGATGTTTCTACATCCAAAGGAACAATTTAAAGGGGTAAGACCTAAAGAAATCAAGGTTTTAATTTTTAGTGGTTCCTAAGCACCACCCTAACCATCAGTGACAAACTATGACATAGACCATCAGTGACAAACTATGACTTAGACGTTAGCAAAGAAAAAAGTGTTATTTTGATAATAACCATTATTGGATATCCATGAATAGAGGGAAGTTATAATAGTAAGGTACTTTGGCTCTACGCCTGCAAGCTGAGAATCAAACAAGAACTGTAATAACTGTGGCTGTCATGACCAGACTAAAAAGATGCGTAAAAGTAAAACTATTAGGATTTACAAATCACTGTTGGGTCATTCCATGTTAATCAACCAGTGGTGTTCATCCGACCCTCTCAGGGCTTGTTTTACATACAACGTTGAGTGATTCCTAAAAATGTCAGGCCATTTGGTCAAAAACATTCTGAGATATGATTTTCTTTTAATTTTTAAGGGTAGTCGCGAGTTCGCGTGACATGTACATTTTCACGATATTTGAACGTGAATATTTCAAAAACTAAACGAGGTACCAGGCTGCAATTTTCAGTATTTAATCATTGTTTTATCTTGTGTTGAGTGGTGATTTTATCTTAAGTGTAGCTTGCATACAAAATGCCCTAAAACTGTCCAAACATTGCACTTCAGACAGTTTTCACCAATATTTGACCCGGTATAGCCAAGAACCTATAAGACATGGAATGATGTTTGTTATACATTTAATAAGTACCATATATGTGTTTATTATTTTGATAGAGAATTCCTGTTTATCAATAATAGTGTACTCATTGTGGGCCCCTTTAAACATCATGGTCATGGTCGTCCATTTTTGTGCACATTGCGACCCACAGATGACCATGTTGACAGTAATTCACACTTTTCATTTTTGCACACTTATTAACCTTGGCAAGTAATAGCTATGGTGAAAATTTCATGTTGGTGTCTGGACGCCTTCTTGGTGAAAAATCCGCATGAAATCGCATGATTTCTACACTGTCGTGGACCATGGTAATTTTGAATGTTTGAACTGACATCTTTGATGGACTGGGTTTTCTTACTGTAAATTTCATTTTTTACTTGACAAATGTTTTCTGATATGTTACTAAGTGAATACTTTTAAATGAATTTTGTGTGCATATTTGCCTGCAAAACATCATGAATGTCATGCAAAAAGTGTCAAAAAAATTTTTTTTTCAATGGATTCTTAATTATTTCATATTAAAAACAATAAGTCGTTTTTTGTTATTTTTTTTGTACGTTAACGTGTATTATGGTAAATTAGCATATCAATAAAAAGTAAATAAAATTTTATGAAAAAATACAGTTAGTTTTAAGTTACAAAATCAAATTACAGATCATTTCTTGCGATTGGCAAAATGCACATCATCATAGCAATATTGTCTTGATGAGCCGCCAGACAACATTGGTGGAAGATTGCACAGTACAGTAGTGAATGGTATCCAGCAGATATCGTCACGACTTGGCCAAGTTAATCTGTTTGTAGGTGTTCTGTTCATGAACTTGACCAAGATATCTTGATGTTCAACAGAGTGTTCTGTTATGCACCAAATATGCCAATCATTGTCATAAACAACAGCCACAAACTGTCCTGTTCTTGTGACACATTGACGACCGTATCACAGTTATCACATGACAACCTGAATATCTTGAGTTTGTTTTCACTTACTGCCACAAACCTTAACGTTATCCTTTGCTGCAAAAAAGAAATGAATTTCTATAACGTTTTTTGGTTGCCCAATCGTACATCTGACATGGCGTTAGTTTTTGAAGTTGCAGAGTTCCCTGCAAACTTGCTCTTGCTACTAGCCAATACCATCACAAGGACTTTTTCCATGACTGGTAGCAAAAAAGTTCCACTCTGCTTCAATGCCAAAATCTGTTTTATGCAGGCACAGATTCTTGAAGTTTTCGCAGTTTTTATATTGTGCTGCTGCCCCATCAATGAAGTAAACTTAGTAAACCAAGGTCATGGTCAAGTTAAGCTCACAACTTTGTTGCCCGTAATGACATGCATAGAGAGCATGATCACCCCTTACCCCCCCCCCCCCCGACCTTTATAAAGTTAAGTTAGAATAAGTTAATATACATTAGATGAGAGAAAGATGTAGGAGAGTATAGCGCTGACAGGCTTAGAGTAGACATAGGCTAGATCTAAGTAGTTTGTTATAGTAGAAGTAGTTATGAGATCTTCTAATAAGCAAAGTTGTATTATAGTTGTATTAAAGTATTCGTTTTATGGTGTACTGCACTGAGTTCTGTTATATGTATATATTAGTTCTATAAATTATGACGTCACATTGAGGAATAAGTTATATCAATAATAAGATAAAAGAAGACAAACCCATGTGACTTATTAGCAAAGGCTCCAAAGATAAAATATTAATAATTTTCTTTCATAATTATTATTTAAATTACATAAAATCTGAACATATACTATCATATAGTGATTTTCATCATAGCTAGTACTTGCCAAGGTTGATAAGTGTGCAAAATATGAAAAGTGTGAATTACTGTCAACATGATCATCTGGGGGTCGCAATGTGCACAAAAATGGACGACCATGACCATAATGCTTAAAGGGGCCCACAATGAGTACACTATTATTGATTAACAGGAATTCTCTATCAAAATAATAAACACATATATGGTACTTATTAAATGTATAACAAACATCATTCCATGTCTTATAGGTTCTTGGCTATACCGGGTCAAATATTGGTGAAAACTGTCTGGAGTGCAATGTTTGGACATTTTTAGGGCATTCTGTATGCAAGCTACACTTAAGATAAAAACACCATTCAACACAAGATAAAACAATGAGTAAATACTGAAAATTTCAAGAAGATCTGAGAGGGTCGGGTGAACAACTGTCAAAAAACTAGTTGAGTTGACATGGAATGACCCTGTGTGAGATCTCCATCGTGCTTAGCTCGCTTAGGCAGAAAAATGAATTCATACGTTATAGATCAAATTTCATAATTAGAGCGTACAATTAACACTTTTGTCAGAAAAGCTTTATCGGCCTGGTAGTCCCTAAGTGAACAACTGTTAAGAACAGTTTTTAAAAAGTGACAAATGTCAAGTTTTTGCTATTTTTCTCGCTATAACACTCTTTGCTAAGCTATAATACTTGGTATACTGACGGTAAGAGAACAATGTTTAGCTTCGGAAGTCAACAGAAATGTAATTAACTTAAAAGTATTTAACATGCACATGTATTGACAATGAAATTGTTTCACAACTGGAGCTGATCGAAAATTAATAAACAAGATTGTACAGAGACAAACTAGATGAAAACGTTTATTAGAAGTTAATGATTATATTTGTATTTCGCAATGCTTAATTTTAACAAGCTTAACAGAAGTTTATTTACTTTATTTTATTCAATGCATTAATGTGTTTCATGACATCTTTAGTGAGGTCTTCAAAACTTTCCACAAGATCCTGTCTCTTTTGATCTTTTAACAGAACTTTTAATTTACTCAACGGTAACCAAAGACCATCTTCTATTGCGTTTAATGGGAAGTCTGCACTCCATTTGGAGAGACCATCAATAAATATAGCTTCATAACGCTTGCTTTGATCGTTGGACTGCAAGTTTAAAACGTCAAGTATGTAGTCTCCATCACGTCCAAGTTTGCGACACAATTCATAACACATCCGTTTGAAGGCTTCGTTTACTTTCTTTTCATCAGAGTTCATTTCATTTAGTTCCATACCACTTGGTGAAACACCAGATGTACTCTGTATGGGCTTTTGTTCAATGTTCGAAACATTTGTTGCACGAAATTGTGGCTTAGGATTGATTATGTTTTCTGGTGTGCTGCAAATAGTTTCCTTACTATTTTCATTTGAATTGTAATTATCATTTTTTGGTTTGACAGCATCAACTGACACTTTGCTCCTTTCATCAGAGTTTGATTTATCAATGTTAATAACTCTACTTTCATAATCAGCTAACAAACTTCCATTATTATTCCCTGTTTTTAAATCAAGTGTTCTGTTATACTTTTTCATTAATGAAACACAATGTAATTTTTTCCTGCAGCGATACAGAATCAAACCTGTAGCTATCAGGGAAACAACTCCACAAACTATCCCACCAACCATTGCTCCAACATTAAGATTATTTTCATTGGATGGTATTGGTGTACTAGTTGTCACTGTCTCATTGTTTGTTTCTGAATCAGTGGTCATTAAGTCAGTTGTAGTTTGCTGTCCAGTTTCACGACACTCTATGGTACCATTATTGTTATATGTGTCATAGCCAGTGTCACAGACCCATTGATTGTCTGATGAAGAGTTACCAGGACGGAGAAGTTTCCAACCTTTACCAGTATTTACTGTCATTGGCTTACATGAAGTTATTTTATGAGATCTAAACTTTTGATAGAACCGGCGAAATAGATATCATATGGTGATTGGTAAATAGGCCTAGTTGTAATCCTAAAGGACCATCGTTGTCACACTACAGCTTATTTATATTGTATAAATACTATACAGAGCCTCACAGCAGACGAATTAACAATATTTAGTAAAAAAAACAAACCAATAAAACAAAAGAAATGTTTTCTTTAGGAGACACTATATCTCGCCGTAGAGCCAAATGCTGCTCTTAGAGTCGCATTTAGCTACCACTGGAATATAGGCCTACCGGTAATGCAAGCAATACTGTTTAGATACAAATAGTACATTAATAAATTTGTGTCGATTAAACTTGCGTTCATTTTTATTATTAATTTTTTTTTAATTATGCGTTGACTTCGATTTTAAAATTCATAAACAGCAGCTCTAAAATATACATCATTTTCCTTTCTTAAAACGCACTGGCTACGAAACCGTAACTACGGTCTCCATTTTTTTTTCCCAGAGACCGTATATATGTGCGCATGCGCGACTTTATTATTATTTTTTCCGTTTCCGGGGTCAGGATTTAGGCGCTAATTGATATTTTTGTGCTAAAGATGATTGGTAACATATAATAATGTGAACATTAAAAATAAAACAAGATAAAAATCTTTTTTTTTTGTTTGCGTGGTAACTTAGGAAATAAAAAATAAAATAAGCCTGTACCATTCTGGGCACAGAACGTGTTAGTTTTTTTTTTTTTTTAGTTTTTTTTTAACGCCGCCATTGCCAGCATGGTAGGGTGTAGTGTGCCTACCACACCAACATTGTTGGCGGCGCTGATGCACGTCTGCCATGCCTACAGAGCGGCGGGGTGAGTGTACCCGCTATCATCTGCAGGGATGGCAGAAAGATGGGTTTTACTCCTTGACCAAACTGGCACGACCAGCAGGGTGTGTGTACTGCCCATCGGCCAGAATGGCAAGGAAAGGGGTTTTTCCTGCCCCTCGGACAGAGAAAAGGGTGTAGTGTGCCTGTACCCTCAGCCCAAAATGGCAGGCTGCGAAAGTGTGCTTGAGTGGGCCGACCACATCCGTCACCATCGCCAGATGTGAATACTGCGGTCTCGGATAGTCCTCATTGACCACAGTACCACCACCCTCGCAAGTAATGGGTTTTTTTTTCCTGACTGAGAACCCCTATGATCCATCCCCCGTGGATCATGGTATGTCTCTCAGACCAGGAAGGAGAGTTCACTAAATATTATGCCGAAATATTTTGTGATACTCTCCGAACGTGTTAGCGCATTTTCGTGTTATGTATCAGTACGTATGTTAGCTTTCAGTAAATATTTATCTTAAATCTAACTACAAGTAGTTTGTGGTCACTGAAATAGGACTCATAATTGAAAACATTCGAAATTGTAGTCATTTAATCGTCCGAAAACTCCGTCAATTGTTGCATAGCTCTGATACTTTCAATTAAACTTATAACCCAAGCTTACTATATCATTTGATGAGTTTCTTAATAAATAAAATTAAATATGTATGGCGAATAGATCACAATCTTGTCTAAATCAAGGGAAATTACTGGTGCTAAATATAGTACACAGAAACGTCAATCTCGGTGAAACTATATGCTGCAGTATTTCGCACCAAATGAATGGGTTATTGAACGTATAAGGTGTATAATGGGGCCATGAAAATGGCATAATTATCAATATAGCTTACATAGTAAAAAACGGTAAAAACACTGAAGCCCATCCCTCAGAGGTCAGATCGCGAAATGGACTTTTGATGCACACATGGCAGGCCAAGACCTACAAAATGGTATATACATCATGGGTCTAGGACTTATGGTTGTTGAGATCTAGGGTGATGACGGACAGACAGACAGACAAAACGGGGACAATAGAGCATTTTTTCTCGAAAATGCTCTAAAAATTATTATCCTGCATGACTTGAAATAAAATTAAGATGTTTCCTGCAAATAAGTTCCAAAAAAAAAAAAAAAAACAGCATGTGGGAAAATTACATGTACTTAAGTACTTCAAGGCATAGATAGATTTAAATAGGTGCTTCAAATTGAATTTTAAATTATTAGGAACTCAATATTGAAAAGAACTAGTTGTTGCTAGAAAGATTCTACATTTATTAATATTTCTTTTAAAAAGTTGTAAGAAGTCATATTTAAAAAAACAAGTCCCTTTCAGATTTTTTTATTTATTAAGCCCATGCTTCTGACTATAACAAATCATTTAATAGCCCATAGGCAACATTCAATTAAAAAAAAAACTCAAATAAAAAAAAATGTCTGCCAGCACATCACACAAACTAAGCTTCAGGCTTGGTTATGTTTTCACTCCCTTTTGACCTAGTTTTATGCCTATATTCTTATTTTGTAATTTAAAATAGTTCAAAGCCGTATTTAATTTTTAAAAATAAATAAAAATATCTCCGATTATTATCAGCAAATGACTTTAAAAGGCTTCGAAAAAAATTAATGCCAAATATAAAAATATCTCCGATTATTAACAGACACTGCGTACTTTTTATTATTAATTATTTTAATGAAATTATTGGTATACTTGCACTGACCTATAGATATCAATTAGCGCGAAAATCCTGACCCCGGAAACGGAAAGAAATAATAAAGTCGCGCATGCGCACATATATACGGTCTCTGGAAAAAAAATATGGAGATCGTAGTTACGGTTTCGTAGCCAGTTAAAAACAAATTCATACGTGTTCCCGTCGAATCTCGGTATATTGATACGTAATAGAAGTAAAGTAAATTTTTTGCCACTCATTTTTTTAGGCGACACATTTTATTATACAGCTAACGCACTCAACCCCATGACAGCAAAAAGGGGAATCACTTTTGCACAGTGCTTTTTTTTTTTAAAAAAAAATAAGTGCCGGTACTCAGTGATGGATTGCCTAACTTTTAACTACAAGTTCGCACCTCGATGTAAGCTAAATCACAACTGCAAATATACTAAATGTCTAAAACAATTTTATTTTATAATTAACCAATCTAAGTCCTGTTAAAATACAAGAAAAGTAATAATTTTCCCCAAAAAAAACAGCACTTACCCTTGTGGACAAGGTATGCACACTTTTACATCGCAATATTCTCCTTCAAAGCAATACTCTACACATACGTCAGCAACACATTGAGTTGTATTATAGACTACAACCAAGGAAGTCAATATCAGAAGAAATCTTTCATTCGTGTTACACATTATGCTCGTTACATCTGCATAGGTAGGAAAATAAGTTATAATGGTTTAATTTAATAATTTACACCTAAAAAATTGCCAAGCTAGAAGTTATGAAAATTAGGTCAATCCCATTATTGAAAGCAATTTTTTTTTATTTGTGCTAATCAATTCGATATCCTTTAAATTTTCTGCGGGATGCAGATTTTTTCACCGGTGAGTAAAAGCTTGTTCTTCAGAAACTAATGTTCTATAAAGTTCGAAGACCAGTCAACAGATGTATGTGGACGAGAATTAGCAGATACCAAATACCGCCAACCCCGTTAGAAATTTTAGCTTATCTGTCCACTAATAAAAGATTTACTGCTTTCCCCAACTACTTTTTTGCACTCAGAATATTTTTAGCAATACCAGTAACTGGGGCGCCTGATGAAAGAAGCTTCCCACGCCACAAACTAATCAAGATTTACTTGAGGTCAACAATTCAAGAAGAAAGATTGAAAAAGTTGGCGCGATCTATGTAGGTCACAGAATTTTGATGATATACTGCAGTGGCGTCACTAGGGGGGGGGTGCGGGGGGGGGTGCCGGGGGGGGGAGCGGACCGCACCGGGTGACACCCTCACAAGATGTGACACCAAAATGCAAAATATCTAGTTTTAGGCCTATATTCTTATTTTGTAATTTAAAATAATTCAAAGCCGTATTTAATTTTTAAAAATAAATAAAAATATCTCCGATTATTAACAGCAAATGACTTTATAAGGCTTCGAAAAAAAAATTAATGCCAAATATAAAAATATCTCCGATTATTAACAGACACTGCGTACTTTTTATTATTAATTATTTTAATGAAATTATTGGTATACTTGCACTGACCTATAGATATCAATTATCGCTGAAATCCTGACCCCGGAAACGGAAAAAAAAATAATAAAGTCGCGCATGCGCACATATATACGGTCTCTGGTAAAAAAAATATGGAGACCGGGGTGTCATGAGAGGGGTGACACCTTGAGTTACCGCACCGGGTGACA
The DNA here is from genome assembly GCA_021962125.1 of Bulinus truncatus. Classification (NCBI taxonomy): domain Eukaryota; kingdom Metazoa; phylum Mollusca; class Gastropoda; family Planorbidae; genus Bulinus; species Bulinus truncatus. The sequence goes on along the minus strand of JAGDYQ010000003.1, from coordinate 12,451,359 downwards.
CCAACCCTAGTGACGCCACTGATATAATGTATGACTTCGCTCCACGCAAGGCTCGAAAAGAAAATTTGATCTGATTGTGTACTTAGTAAAGAATGAATAAAATACAAAGATTAATTTATTTTCTAATAATCTTAATTTTCACTTAAGCTATTATCCTTATCCCTACCCAGACTGGGCCCTACGCAATCCGTTTTGCATAGGGCCCCGCAATTGTTAGGAACGGCGATGTACAGTCCTGGTATATTAATTAAGCCATTTCATTTTTATTACCGAATAATATTATGAGTAGACTATGCATCAATATAATAAATGATGTTTATATTTAATACCCTGTTGTTAAATGTATAATATAGCATGAAAAATAGAAATTGAAAAAATGATTTTCTTACCGGCCTCCGGGGAGAAGTTTGGTAAGCTAGAGTATATTTAAACTGTTTCAACACATCAAATTCTCTTTTATTTTAATACAGCTGTATAATACAGTGTATTACTAACAAATTCATAGATCTTTCTAGATCATGTTTATTCTAAATAATTTGAAACAGTTTCCAATAATATCTAAGACTAAGATGTACATTATTTTGTTTGTCAAAAAGGGCATATAGTAACAATTTTTACACGAAATATTATTTGGGAAAAACAGCATATGTTTTTTAATTTGGAATACCCATTAGTTATTTTTAGCAATGCTGACTAATATTAGTTTCCTGTTTAAAGTATTATTCATGGCTTCTTGCCTGCATCTCCATTCGATACGTTTAAAAAAAAAATCTACAGTTTCGAATAGTTTCTGTGGTTTTTAAACATGAAATCCAAAGGCTAAAATGTGAAATACAGTTCATATGATTTCAAAAATGAGCCGTAAAATGATAAAACTATATTACCACTTTAATAGTATAAAACAAATTAGGATCAGAAATTTAAGTTACTCAAATCTGTTACAATAAATAGACAAAGAAAGTGACTGAGCTGGACTAGAATTGACAACTATACTGGACTGACTTATCTTAAAAACTGACAGCTTACAATTACAGCTAAAGTCTAACTGGTACACACTGACATCTCGGCTAACTGGTACACACTGACATCTCACAGGCCAACACTTCTCTCACATGACATGTTCTCTCCAGTCACAAACTTTTCAAAAATCTACACAACTCAATAGAATCATGTTTACACTGACGAATATAGTCCATCCAATTTTCACCAGACACATAACTATGAGATATATTGTCTAGGTGATACTTTGTTTAATTTACCTGTTGTTGTTATAAAAGATAAATTAAAAGTAATAAATAAATAATGCGTCTTGTAGTTTTGGCTATATTACATCACTGTAGACTTCAAGCTGAATAATAGACAGAATTTTCAGTATATAACTACAATATCGGCTTTCACTCATGCATCCAAAAAAAAAAGGACAAAGGTACTTTAGATTCACAAAAAGCATTATTTATTCGTGTAAGTAGACATATATGAATAATAATTATATGGCCGTCCCTTCGGACAAAAACACATCCACCAAACATGCAGAAAAATTCCATAAGAACATAGAGAATTTGTAATAATATCCGGAATAAAATAAGACCCTTCACCTTGCCTGTTAAAGTTTTATTGCGAGAGCGCAGGAAATTATAAGGAAAAAAAAAACACCAAAACCCCAAGTAAAATCATCTAGTGTGAACTGCAAAAGGCTGCAGGGCTAGGCATAGTGCACTTATTAAGGTGAACTTTCTCCATAAAATGAATCTTAAGACTAGGTTCAAGGTCATCTTGGGTCCACGGAAATAAATTAGTCAATACTAACTACAAAATAATAAAAATAACTAAACAACAGCATACACATATTTTTTTTCATGTCAATCTATATTGCATATATATATATATATATATATATATATATATATATATATATATATATACACACATATATAGTTATCTATTTATCTATCTAAATACATTTCTATATGCACATACTTCCTAACATAAAACTTTATGCGATATTTTCTTGTATCTCAGTAATATAAATCATTGCACTTTTGAATAGTGATTTTGAGACTTACGTGTTATGGGGTTTGGCCACAAGAAAGATAAAAATTCACCCTTTTAGAAAAAAAGCCTTTAATAAAGTAGCACAAAAAATTTTGGCCATTAAAACTTTATGCTTATGTGAAAAATGTATGGTTTAGTTCTACTTTGTTTAATTTTATGTTACTTCACGTATGGTACTTAAAACATTCATTTCACGTCTTGCAGTGATAATAGAACAGTTGTACTATTGCAGTGATAACAGAGCAGTTGTACTATTGCAGTGATATTAGAACAGCTGTACTATTGCAGTGATAACAGAACAGTTGTACTATTGCAGTGATAACAGAACAGTTGAGCTATTGCAGTGATAACAGAACAGTTGTACTATTGCAGTGATAATAGAACAGTTGTACTATTGCAGTGGACTTGTGGGACTCAAACCAACTTGCAGTAGGACATCGACATTTTTTTTACCGAGGATCGAACCCATGACTCTCAGGTCGATTGTCGTCAAGTCTGGCGTGTCATAATTTTAAAAGTCAGTCAATAAAACAGTGATGAACAATTTAGAAATTATGTAGAGCCAGAAATAAGCGGTGGAGTCTAGAAATTGCAGAAAAACTAGAAAAATTACCTTCTAATAATAAAATGTACTGAAAATGTGGGTATGGTTATATACATAGCGTACGTGATGAATTAAGTCGGAAAAAATATATAAAAAAATTCACCTAATTTCTCTTGTTGTTGCTTTATACAGAATTGATTTTTTAGAATAAATCTTTTCCTGTCTCTAAATCTTATTTCAAGCTGTTTACATATTTCGGTTTGTTATTTGTATTCGTAGTTATAAAAAAATATGGAATTCATCAGTTTGATCTGTTAAATGGTACGAATTCTTTCGTCTATTTTATACATTGGCAACATAGTAACTTTTAAACGACATGTCTATGAGAATTAATGCTTAGGTGTAAGTTGGTTTGGAACGGGGGATGGGGGGCTAAACGGTTTCCAGTCGGGCCCCCGCACATCCTAAGGCCGGCCTGTCTACATCTAAAAGATAAATAAATAATTTTATTTGACGAATATGTCTCCACCTTCAATCAAAATAACAAGAGGGGGGGGGGCATATGAAAACATTTTCAAATAAAATGTCCATAACAACCAGGAACAATTATGTTCGAGAAAGGCACACAAGTTTTATTAAATACAATTACAAGTAAAGACATACAAATGAAAAACGTAGATAACAAATATGCGTTTTACAATCTGTACATTTCTGATTTTTTTTAGTTGATATACATTTCAATAAAAAAAGTAGTTTGTTTTAGAGAAGTGTTTCTCAAAGTGTGGGCAGCGACCCCAGAGCAGATGTGAAGTTGGGGGGGGGGCGCACAAATTTCAAGAATTACATAACAAGAAAATTTACAATTAATTTTAGAGATAATTTTAAATACATTTTTTCTTTGGTACAGATAGTTCGCGATAACAGAGCAGTTGTACTACTGCAGTGATAACAGAACAGTTGTACTATTGTAGTGATAACAGAACAGTTAACTATTGCAGTGATAACAGAACAGTTGTACCAATGCAGTGATAACATAACAGTTGTACTACTGCAGTGATAACAGAACAGTTGTGCTAATGCAGTGATAACAGAACAGTTGTACCAATGCAGTGATAACATAACAGTTGTACTAATGCAGTGATAACAGAACAGTTGTGCTAATGCAGTGATAACATAACAGTTGTACTACTGCAGTGATAACAGAACAGTTGTGCTACTGCAGTGATAACAGAACAGTTGTGCTAATGCAGTGATAACAGAACAGTTAGGGATATTAAAAAAAAACGCCCATGTCTACAATGGTGTGATGGGGGCAATGTGTCACATGACATAAGATCAGAAAAAGTGGTTTCTACTACAAGAGATTGGGCCCCGTATATAGTTGTCACAATATCTGGTTTTATACAGTTTTTTGTGAAAAAAACAAACTTCAGTTCCGTTATATACCAATAATCTCTTCCTATGATAAAGAGCAGCCGATGTCATTGTTCTATGAACTTTAGACAGTTCCAAGCACTAAAATGTTCGGATGAGCAGAGGAAGATTACTGCTTGTATGAAATTATACTGTTTCTGGGTGAAAAAAAAATCAGAAATATTCACAGTTCACAGATAGACATAAGCTGACAATTCTTGTACTTTTTTTAGATTTTACAACTCAATTCAATGTACTGAACTAACAACTACAAGGTGCAAATAAAGTAGTATTTGGGTTTTTTGAAATATCAAAACATTAGAGAGAAAACCGCAGGTTTTTAAAGGAAACCTTGAAACGGGCAGCTGAAATATTTTCCTAATCTAAACATTTTACATTTTTAACCATTTATAAAAGCCATTGGGAAATATACAAGGAATTGTTTCTGGCCTTGTAGTAGATGGCTCTGGGAGTATTTACTTTTCCAAGATTTGACAAATAGGATCAAATTATTCAACACATCACTGATATGTTTCTATGACGATGTGCTCAAAGATGCTGCGAAAATGGTAAATTACATCACAGCTCGTGGTCTGAACTTTAAACAGTTCCAAGCACAGAATGATGAGGTTCAGGCAAAGTATAACTGATGAACAAAAAGGTCCGGTGGCTGAGCAGAGGAAAAGTCCTGAAGAGATGAAAAACGAAGAAATATCGACAGCTGACTAAAATTATATAAAGAAGATGAACAAGAAAACATTGCAATGTTCGTTTAGAAGTTTGCCAAAGAAAAAACGTTTACTTTCATAAAAAAAGTTGTTTGTATCATTAAATTCTCTGTCACTGTGTTTTTTATTTCAAAATACAAGATAAACAGTAGATTATGGGTTTGCAATTGGGCATTAGGCCTCAAGATGGTTTCTTTTGTAATAAACACAATGAAAATTTGGAATTAATAGCTTAAAAAATTAGATTTAATCTATTTTTAACAAGATCAATAGATTTTACAATAAACAAAGCCCATTTAGGAACTGGATCAATAGAAGAAGAGCCGTTAATATATGCCAAAGTTTTAGGGGAAAGCTTGTACAACTGTCTAACTGGCCACAGAAGATTATGGCAAGCATATGGGTGTAATACATTTATATAACAAGAAGCCAAAATCCCATTTATAACAATGTTGCCATTAGTTGTGAATGGAGCAAATAATCCTTGTTTTCTTTCCAGTGCAATTCTTATCACTGAACAGGAAACAAAGTTTCCATCAACTAAAACATAAACTTTATCTCCAATAATGATATTTTCTGCAGACAGGCACAATTTTTTACCATTTCTCTCACAGTAAATATAATGCCCTGTAGTCAATGATATTTTACTTGAAATTGTCTCTATGGTAATGAATTCAGTGTGCTCATTAAAATCTTGATGACCAAACATGTAGACTGTATCAAATGTTAAATAACCATCAGAATCCCTGGTCAGAACTTGGTCTCCAATTTTTAATTCATTCAAAGAAACTGATTTTCCGTTTCGCAAATAGACACATGAGTCTCCAGGAAAACAAGATGTACCTCCTTTTTTTATTTCCTCTTCAATTTTTTTACTTGTTTTTTCATTAATGTCATTGGAATTTTCGTTGATACAATCAATTTGAGTTTCCATTTGTCTCTGATACATAACAAGTTCAGACCCTGGTTTATTACTGCTGTTGTCAGTTTTGGCCTTATCCTCCAGCTCTGACATTGTAAAAATCTTACTACCGATTTCAGTATTATTACTTTTGGCTGATTTTCGATTTTCTAATTCATCAAATGCCTTTTCAATATTAGATGACAATGTTTCTGCAAATTCAAAAAGATTTTTAAGATTTGCATCACCTTTTGTTTTACTTTTCAAATCATCCACAGACTTCTTGAGGATGTTTAATTCACTTTCATTTTGATCAACTGTTTCTTTATTGTTAATTTCCTGTAGTTTGGAGTAAACTGTTTGGATAGCCCGCACAATTTCTTCTTTGACTTCTGGTAATTTTTCTTCTTCAATGAGCTTGTTTCTTTCTGACTGGGCTAATTGAAATAATTCATTAGTATATCGTTGACCGCCATTTTGAAGTCTATCTATCATAGTTATCAAATTAATCAACTGCAACTTTTTTTTTTTGGGATCTGTAGTTTTGTTATCAAATAAGACACACCTGTAATTACATTCTTCAAATAAATTTTTCAAGAATCCTTTCTGGGCTCTGCACCAATCTATAAAATTTTTGTGTTCAAAAATATCCCCATGAGTAAAAATAAAAATACAGTAGTTTTTAATTATATCTGGGCCTAACAATCTTTTCAGTAACATGATAGCCATTTGCTCCTCATTGGTCATACGAATTCCATAATGTAAAACAATAATTAAAGCATGAAAACCTTCAGAGCAATAAGCTATTGCATCACTGATGGATTTTATAGCTAGATTGATCTGATAACTTCTGTCAGTCACACTTTTATCACAAACACTAGGAGTCTGAACAGTTTCACCTGGTTGTGCATCAGGCTGTATAGTACAAACACTTGTAGTATTAACAGTTTGTGCATCTACTGCTAAATCAGTCTGGTCGTTTATATTAATTCCACCTGTATCACAAACACCAGGAGTGTCAACAACTTTAATTTTACGACCATCAATCTCAGCATACCCTTGATACACTGCAGTTGTCACTGATGTGGAATCATCAGAACTTTTAAAGATTGCTTTATTCAGTGTGCTATTTGCAGTTGTACTCTTGCCATGTCCTGTTTTACCAAGTAATAAAAGATCCAGATCCATTCCAGGAGGAAGTTTTGATGTCACTCTCTAGAAAAAAATTGCAAACAGCAAAATGTAAAAATATTGAATAAATGACTCAGAAATTTCATACATGTATGAAACAAAAAAAATTATTTATTTTCTAACAAAATTTAAACTATTATATTAATCTAAATTCTAAAATAGTGTTTGAGATTTTCTAATCAATCATATCTATTGATAAATTATACAATCAAAATGTGTACTTTTGTATTTACGAAAAATTCCAGAAGATTCTGAAACTGTTAGTATAGCTCGTTGTTCCAATTTTTAGAGCATTTTCGAAAAAAAATGCTCTATTGTCCCCGTTTTGTCTGTCTGTCCGTCATCACCCTAGATCTCAACAACCATAAGTCCTAGACCCATGATGTATATATCATTTTGTAGGTCTTGGCCTGCCATGTGTGCACCAAAAGTCCATTTCGCGATCTGACCTCTGAGGGCCGAAAAAGGGGGCGTATTAAGTACCGTTTTTTACTATATAAGCTATATTAACAACGGAGCACCCTATATCTCAGGAACCATAAGTCCTAGACCCATGATGTATATATCATTTTGTAGATCTTGGCCTGCCAAGTGTACATCAAAAGTCCATTTCGCGATAGGACCTCTTAGGGCTGAATATAAGAGTTTCTTAGGTACCGTTTTTACTTATATTTTAAAAGCTAATCAAAGGAGCGTAATCATTATTTATTTTTGTAACAGTTATTCAACATGATTACTTCCCTCTCTATTTATCAAAACCCATACGTAGCCACTGCGTACACGAAAACGCTCTAAAACGTCCTTTGTCCGAAATGGAAAAGACTTAAATTGCTTGTTTTTTTACTAACCCCAAACTCCCCCCCCCCCACAACAGAGTAAAGCCTCCCAAACAAATGTTCAGCGCCAGTTCTTTGGCGATCGCAGGGCTGAGCCTTAAGAAGGCAGTTTTAAAAATAGAACCACACAAATGTGAGTTTAAATTTATTACAGGACAGAATAGATCAGTTATGTATAAGATGAGTTCAGATCATCATGTGTTTTTCCATCATTATTGGTGTAATTTTATTCCTGCTTTTATGTGTTTTTGCGACTGCCATTTATGATGTTTTGAATTTGGGGTAATTTATTCATGAGCAAAACATACAATTTCACCCTTAAATCTGTCCTTATGGATTATTAGTAGACTGTTCGTCTCGACCAGTCTGTGCCCTATATTACATACATGGAAATTACATAAGTGATTAGTACAACTGAAACTTGACTTTAACTCACACTAGCTTATGGTGTCTGCTTACCAAATCTTCATCTTACCTAACACCATTTCTCCCTTTGCTGTGTTTTACAAGCCCCCACCCCCTCCATTTCATGAAGGCTGCTATAATTGCAATAAATAGCGTAATTTTCTACTTAAGTCTGTGGGTTATGGGTGCTTCACACAACAAACAACCAGCATAATGAGAATGCTGCTGGAACTTAGTTCATTCGTTATCTGAATTACATGATCTTTTGTGAAAGATTATTAGGGGGCCTAGAAATAGCAAGCAGTAGTGTTGACACTGTACTGGACTAGGGGCCACAAACAAAAGGTGTATCTTTCATAAGGGCTCCCAAATATTTTGATAGCAAATTTATAAAAATTTACAAGTTATAATTAGAGCTGCTGTTCGATTAAAACAATTGATCGAAATTAACGCATGTTTAAAATTTTTATCGCAAATCAACGCACATTTTAATCGACACAATATAATACAATTGTTTGTATTCAAACTATTATGTCATAATATCATAGGATTGTTTCAAACTAGGAGCACACGTCAGAAATGACAATCCTATTGTTTCAACGTCATACAGCTGCTATGATTTTATGTAAACGTGACATTTTCAGTGTTGAGGTATTTTTTTCCTTTTTTTAAATCTTGTCTGATCTGGTTGTGTGTGAAGTCCCTGTAAGGATGAGATGAAATCTCTTAGATCCTATAAATCACTAATGGGACAGTTTTTATGGTGCCCTTCTTTCATCCCCACCATAGCTGATAGTGCAATGGTCATGGAGACACCACGGGAGATATATCGGGAACTTGAGCCATGACCTGAAATATTTCCTTGGTCCTCACCGGAGATCGAAACAGGTACCTTCAGGTTGACAGTCGAGCGCTTTACCGCACGACCATCCATCCCCTTAAAAAAAATCGCCCATCTAAATGGTACAATTTTTAGGTTTTTGTAGTGCCCTTCTTTAATCCCCACCACAGTCGGGAGTATAATTAGGGTTGCCACCTTTGAAAAGTTGGTTTGCGGGACACCAAGAGGGAGGGGTTCAGGTTCCCAATTTAGAACATTTTTGATTTTTAACAATTTGAAATACTACATTTTAGCTATATGTTTACTTAAAAATTCATTAACACGAAGTTATTAAAAATGTGTGATTTTTTTAAAATCTTGTTTAAAAGATTAAATCATTCTGTAAAAATAAAATTGTGTTTGACAGTGTTTGTGTAATTAAATAAAAATCTGTTGATAAAAATAATAAAATCATGTTACTCAGCTACTGTGTAAATTGTCATTTATAAATATTCAAATTCTTCAGTAAGTACAATAACTTCAGTTAAGTTCATATAAGAGTTATAAATTTATTTTATTTATGACCATTAAATCTTTATCTTTATTGAAATTTAAGTAAAAAAATGTAATAATTATTAATAGTGAATTCTCAACATGTAAATTCTCAACTTGTATATTCTCAACATGTAAATTCTCAACGTGTAAATTCTCAACATGTATATTCTCAACATGTATATTCTCAACGTGTAAATTCTCAACATGTAAATTCTCAACATTAAATTCTCAACATGTAAATTTTCAACATTAAATTCTCAACGTGTATATACACGTCTGGAGTCTGGAAGAGTTACTACCAAATACCAATCTAAACTGTTGCATTAAATTTAGAGGCCAGTAATATAATCAATCTCAATTTTGTATTCACAATTATTTGGCAGAGATCAGAAGGTTATTATTTTCTTACTAAATATAATACAACGACGATTTTTGACAGAATTGTGACTTGTAAGTAAAATGCGGGACAAAACGCGTCACGCATGAGGTGTTTGCGGTATGCGTATAGATTTTCAAAAAATGGGACAATCACGCAAAATGTGTGATGGGTGGGAACCCTAAGTGTAATGGCCATGGAGGCACCACGGGAGATATATTGGGAACTTGAGCCAAGACCTGAAAAATTTCCTTGGTCCTCACCGGTGACTGAACCAGGTACCTTCAGGTCGACATCAAGAGCTTTACCACACGACCATCCTGGTTGTAGAATTGGGTTATTTACTGATTTTTAAAATTTCTTTCTGCAACTCTGAAATAACAGTGTTAAGGTAAAATTTACCCCATTTAGGTTTGCGATAAAAAATGTAATCGCATAATTCTCAATTTAGTTACGGGTGAATTGCACTTAATCAACAGCCCTATATAAAATATTAAATTTAGCTCAGTGTCACAATAATTCTGACAAATACAACCACTGTACTAATGTTTGCATTAGCCTAGTCTAGACCATGTCTAGACATTGATTTCAAGTGTCATGAAACTGTTAGTGCAGCTGTTGCAGATGTGACCAGCAAGACGCTGTATTTTCAAATGCGATAAAAAATTGGGCGCATAAAAAATGATACAAAAATTCTAACGTCTCGGTATCTAAGGGCATTGCGAATTCCGTCTCTGTTTCGCTGCTATGATATTCTAATGAGAACATGTACACCGGTCAGGAATTCCGTTGCGGAACAGCGAAAGTTTTCAGTTTCGCTGCTTGCAGAGTTTTTTCCGGAGAGCTACATTTTCCGTCATGATAAACAAACAAAATGGCTGCTTAGAAATGTCGATTCGAATAGAAAAAATGATTCACATTAGTGTATATTCATTAAAAACAACAACAACAAAGTGAATTTTGACAGAAAAACATGATTACTATAAGTTTTGGCCGGCAACAGTCTTTCTATATGAATTTCTGAAAGGAAAATATACTTCGTCTATCTACATATTCTACAAATGAAATTTCTTTCGATCGAAGCGCTGTCTGAAAAGATAAATGCTATTAAAAAATGTTTGGCTGATCATGAAAACGAAAAAAAAAAAAATGAACAACTACCGATCGAATAAAAAGTTAAAAAAAAAAACAACAAAAAACAACAGTTTTCCATTTCCTGCCAGACAATTTATTTTTAATAAGAACAAAAAGGCACACGGGATGCAGTAGTTTCTGCTTTTCAAAGTATCGTTTTTTTTCACTAGCAGGAAAAAGTGCGAAGTAATCATTAAAAAAAAATCTTGTTTCCGGTAGTTGTTTCGTCGCTCACCGTTTTGTCCCGGTGTATCTACAAGAGTTTCGCTAAGTTGAAACTTCCGCGCGGAAGGTTCCGCGCGAAAGTGTTTCGTGTTGGTGGATGCAGAACTTTATTCTGACCCAATTATAACTGAGTTCAGCAAACACTTGTCGGGAAGGGAGCAGGAGGTTCACATGTCGAATGGCTATATAACATAACATCTTCATTTTATATTACGAGTGGGGCTTTTCTTGACGTACCTGGGGGTGATGGTGTGTGCGAAATGCAACAGGGTGGCGGTGGTAGATTTACTTGATAAGTGAACGGACCTTAACTTCATATTGTTGAGTGAAATCCTATTATTTATCGATTTGGTGAACTTTTGCATTTTGGTCAAATTAACGCAGTTTAATCAGCAGCCCTAGTTATAATGATCGGATGAACTTATTTTAGTGATACGTTTTCTATAATATATGTTTTCTTTTTTAGCTGTATTTTTAAGTCATCACATTTAACAATTTGAAAAAGTCCAAATTCTTTCTTGTTACTATATTTACAATTAAACTATATCCTAAACTCTCTTAAATCTTTAGGAGAAAGCAATGTGATAAATTGTAACCTCGGCGCTAAATCCATAATAAAACCTATGTATCTGTTTCTCTATATACGAGATAGCCATGCTGAGTGCAGCAAATAAAATGATTTCTTTATATTTGTAGCAGTGATGTAATAATAATGTTTAGCTTTTCAACCATATGATTTTTATCATAATTAGTTAGAGTAAGAATTTATATTAAGTACCAAACTTATGAAAGAAATGGAATTATAAAATGATTTTTCAATGACCGAAGTGTTTTTACTTACTTATACCAAGCAGTGATGCAGAATATATGTTTTAAAATGAATGGATCTAAATAAGAATCGATTATTATTGAATGTTTATTTTGATTTCCACAAATGCATTTATATTTACCAAGTTAAAAGGTAACCTGTAACTAATAATTAGCTATTTTTGTTTTTAGATGTTTTAGTTAATTGATACTATACTACTAATATAATTTTGATTTCAATGTTTTTATCATGTGATAATGTTTACTCTTTTTTATAATCATCATGTTCTTTTGATTTTAGATATTTTAGTTGATTGATCTTAAAAAGTACTAAAAAAAAACATACCTCAACAAATTCGTGAACATTTGTTGAATGATCATGTTTCAACACATCACTTAAAGTATCATCACAAGGGACAGATATATAATCAAGTTTGGTGACAAAATCAATCACACTTCTAATGTCATCTTTTATTTTTTCCATTAAAACTTTGGCTTCTTGACTGTGAATTTCTAGAAATGTACGACCATTAGCTAGAAAAATCTGAAATTTAAAATATCATTTTTTGTTAAAATATTTCAAACATTGTTATTACAACATCATGATTTGGCATTCATATGTATTTTTAATAACATTCTGTATTTTTAACTGAAATGGGTAATTTGAATACTGTTTTTTAAAACATTTGTTGAAGTATTTTATACATAATAATATTTGAAAAAAAAAATGAAAATTATCATAAGGATCTACAGCAAAAAATTAATAAAAAAATAAGCATACAAAATTACAAATAACAGATCAAAATTAAAAAAAAAGAATAGTATTATTCTTACAACTTCGTTCAGGCTTTCTCTATTTCTCTTCAGACTAGAATAAATGTTTTCAAACAGCTTCACTGTTTCTTCAGTTTTATTTTCTAATCCAACATTTATACTGTCAAGGCTAATGCATTCAGCTTCTTTACCTTCTGAAATAAAAAAAAAATGAAGCCTGAAATCTTCTAAAATATGATTTAATTCAATACATTTCTGATAAACATAGATTTTCTTTTTAGGGATTTATTAAAAAAAAAGTTATTTTTGTCAAGTTAAAATTTCATAGGAGTTTTTTATAGGAGAAACGAGCAAGACAATATGGCAGCCAAAGCTGCAATAGTAATAAGATAGCTAGTATATATAATTTTTATTGAATTAACACTCAAGAATGTCACTTTTAAATTTAATTAACAATAAAATGCACAAGAAATGATTAGTTTTGAGATATGTTTGGCTATGGGTTAGCCACATCTCCATGGTGAATGGTGAGCTATAACATACATTTATATTGATACAAGAGATATTTAGACATAATTTGTTATGGTATTGATGAAACTGGTAATGTTATCACATCCTTGCATCCTCTAGTTTACTATGGAGTCAGAACATTTATTGATATACATATTATGTCATAAAATGACATAGTGCACAGGATGACTCCAATGAGATTAAGATTGATTCATCACATGACCTAAGTAATTTATAGAATACCCTGCATTGAGATATTGAGATCCCAATGGTGTTGAACATTAGCCTTAGTGTGCATAAAAAAACCTGTGGTATCATTATGATGTCGTAAGTTTTGGTATTGGCAAAAATTTGTGATTTTACCTGGTGCACTGCCATCAGTACAACATCTACATTATATTAACTTAAATATATGTTTGACATAATGCTATAACATAAAATGACATCAATGGACAGCGTGATAGCAAAATGACATGAACCAAAATCTACATTCACAAAACATTGGTCATTAATGAAAAAATAAGCTAGAAATATTTGTTTTCTGTTTTTTTTAAATTAAACTATGAGGAATTGAATTGAAAAAAAAATCATTATAAACCTAGAAAAACAAGCCTTTTTTAAAAAAAAAATTGATTAATTTTGAGTTTATTACTTATTAAAATATTGAGTTAATTACTTGTTTTTTTTCAATTCATACAGTATTAAATTAATTTGAAATAAAAAAATAAAATATCTAGATTCTCACCATGCTGCTTAATAAATAAATAAGCTTTAACAAAGAAAAAAATCCTTGTGTCAGGTTTCATATTGTCATCTGTATCTTTAATGTACAATTCATGGATTACATCTTCTTCAGACTTTTTCTGCCAAAATGCTTAGCCACAAAAATATAAACAATAAATTAGTGGAAGTTTTAAAAAAATTTAATGATGTTTACGTTCATTAAACAAATTTAAAAGACCAGTGCGCAAACTCAAATGATTTGTAACTTGCTAAAGGTATTCGTAACTTGTGCTCAATGTCTTCATTATTACTATTATAGTATAAATGAGTATGAAGACAAAGAAGCAGGGCATTTTTTACTGTATATCAGTTTTCGTTCTAAAAGCCTTCATCATACACAACATATGAAAGCTGATCAACACAAGTGAAATTCATTTATACATTATTTAAGCAAATAAAAAATAATACATCATTCATTGGGAGTGAAGCTTTTTTTCTGTAAGTAATGCCTTTTAAAACATCAGTTAATTTTTTAAGATGAACAATTTACAGACATAAGCAGATATATAGGGTATTGTTGTTACTATAGAAGTTGATATAGTTGGATGCAAACAATTTATTCCCAAATATATCGTGCTGTGTACTGGCTTCTGAGCATTCCATTTATATAAAGCTAATTGTCTAAAAAAAGTACAGCTAACTGTCATTATTACAAAGTGTAAGGAACATTTCAGTACTGTGAATTTTTTTTTTCCATCCCCTTTGTTAATTTAACTTTTCTTAAAGAACATCGTAATGGATTTCTTACTTCCAGTATTGAGTACATAAATTTAATTGCCTATTTAATTATTTAATTATTTTGCACAGTTTTTAAAAATTACCTCAATATCTCATATCATGAATGAAATGCAAATTTAAGTGAAACACAATGTCAATTTATGAATTTTCATCAATTTTGAAATAGTGACATTTAACTATATTAATCATGATTTTTTCTTACACATATTTTGATAAACTTCTCTGATCTTTGCTGGGTTGTGATAAACCTCCACCGCCGTGTCAACTGCTTTCTGAAACAGAGGCTTTTCCTCCTTTTCTTCATCACAAGGTCTACACTTCATCTTACAATGTACAACTTTAAACTGTTTTTCTTTTTTATATGTTTCCATCCATCTTTCATTCTCCTTCATAAATGAGGAAAATATTTTAATCATGCCTGCAAAACTTGCTGGGTAGCTGGTTAGGTCACCAGTACAACAATACATGAAAGATAGGAGACGTTTTTTCATTAATTTATCTCCCTTTTTCTTTGCTAATCTGTAAAGTGCTTCTACCTTATGTGTGTCAAGTACACAATCTGGGCATTTCATAATTTTGAAAATTTTATCAATAAATTTAGCTGATTTATTTTGATCTGAAAAATAAGGAAAATACAATTCAGGAAAAATTTGTCAATATTATGAGTTAGTCTTCCTAAGACTAAACCAAAATTAGTTCCTGAATCTTCAAAACATAAGATGTTCAAATGTGTTAAATAAGTGGAAAATATCAAAAATATTTACAACGTAAAAAAAAATTACCTTCAACAATAATAGTCATGATTACAATTAGTTCATTGCCAACTTCCAGAGATTTTACAACGTGAGATCCTTCAAAACCATCAACAGAACTTTCTGTTTTTACCTCAGAATCATTCATTGATCTTACTTTCTCAGCATGATAAACAGTAAAATCATCTTCTGAAAATGACTGAAGAGTTTCAGAAGTAGATGGTAAGTACTGCAACTCCTGCAAGTGTAGTTAATTATTTTTTACTGTTTCAAGAGATTAGTTTGCAATTGAAGTAGAAACAGACATCTATAAATACAACATTGAAGATACAAATAAGTGGAAGTAGCTCTACAGTAATATTTCATCACAAGCTGATATGTAATTACATGTAATGGCTAAGTTGTTCATAATATAAATCTCAACTCTAAAAAAAAAAAATAAATCTATAGTTAGGTATAAGGCTATGCCTAAATGAATAAAAAAGTTTAAGTTAAAAAATAATCGCTTTATTTATTCATTTTTATTAAAATTACCTTAAAAAATTTAACAAAAATTCTTTACATAAAATATACTAATAGTCACAGAAATTAATACATGAGAATCCATCTCAATCATTAATTTCATTTTTGTTTTACCATTTATAATTGTAAAGATATTTTATGTGCAGTATATTTCGTTTAATTTATGGATGTGCAGTATTTTGTTTTTTATAATTTGTCACATCATAGATTACAAGAGAAAGTTAAAAGGGATACATGCTTTTAATTTATTCATCAACATGTCAATAAATATTTTTATAAGAAACCATTTTTAACAGTTTAAATATATTTTTAAGTAAAGTTTCTATAGCCTTAAAGAGCCATCTGGGCAAATGGAGTGTAGAATTCATGTTTCTATAACCTAAAAATATGAAGAGATTGTGTGGTCAGCACAATGCTCAGCAGCCTTTACTTCTCCAACTTTTAAGTCAGGATCCCAATTAAAGCTGGGTGGACTTGTGGGATGACTTTGAACCAAACAACACCTGGAAAAGTGTCCATGGTTTCCCCCGAGGATCGAACCCTTGACTCTCCGGTCGACAGTTGAAAATCTATACCACTCTGCCATATGTCCCCGCATTTTAATATATTTTAATAGATGTATATTTATTTTTTTAAATATTTTTTATTTAATATTTTGAATGTTATAATCATTAAACTTGTAATCCTAGATGATATAACTTAGTGAAATAGGGCTTGTCTAAAGTGCAAAGTAATACTAAAAATCTAAGATTTGCATACTAGCAGGAACAAGGCATGAGTTTTACAAGGGTGTTACTGGGCATTATTGATAAAACAACTTTCTTTTACTTACAATAATTCTACAGATATCCTAGACAGGAGATGCTACTGTGTAGGCTACTTATAATTAAGCTCTATTTGTTGATTCTTTCGTATGAATAACTCTGTCACTGTGTCATTAAAAGTATTTTTTTCCTTCATTTTTAAGAGAAGTTTTTGATTGACATCAATGACATTCTATTACTCTATTCTGATATTGGTTTTTTAAATAATATATATGTATACATCTTATGACAGAAATCAACCTTTTGAAGGTAGAACTTGTCGCTGGATTTGTAAAAATTTAGTTACAAGGTTTGCAACTTTAGGTTTTAAATCAATTATACTGGATTTAAAATCCCATTTTGTATAATAAATGGTTGGGATGCATATTTTACAATTCAATTAAGTGCTTCTGATCTTATTGATGATTAGCTAAAGAATGAAAGAGTATCTTGCATTCTATAAAGCAGCTCATGAACTTCAATATTGTGTTTGACTCCAAAATAAAAATGAAATCCTCCCCATGAAAGAAACACAGATCCAATTGACAATATCGTCCAGATAATAAAAATTTTATTTTACATAACTGTTTTTGATCAAAGATGGTGCAGGTCATTAAAAAAATTCTTTATAACTATATAACACACATAAATTTTAATGCAGCAATATTTTTTAAGTGTGGGCTTTATAGGTAGATCTTTCGATTGTCAAACATTTACTAATTTTACTAATTAGATGCTGAATACTTTCAGCCTGTTGTTATCTGATGTATTGGGGCTAGTAAAACAAGCCAAAGTCTTTAAAAAATGAAATGAAAAAGCATGAGAAAAAAGCAGTGTAAATACGAGGGAGATGAAATAGAACATATAGATTTAAAATCAAAAGAAAAGAAATATTTGAATCTAGCAACATCTGGAAAATTTGTATTAAACATATAAATTTTGTTTTTTAACAACATTTGAATACACCCAGTAGCCTTGAATAAAAGAGTTCACTCCCATTGTTATCGCTGACTCACAAAAAAAGGTGTGGTGGGGAAGTCACTGCTGACTAAATACTTTTTAGACAATAGATTAAGAACTTTATTTTATGTTTAGTAAGATGTATAATTTGATTATTTTCTCAATTTCTATTTAATTCTGGTTATTTATAATCTATTTGTAAATAATTCTTTGGTGAGAATGTAGGTAGTTAATATTTGTTGTTGGTCTCTCCATAGGCATGGTATACAACATATTTATGAGTGGTTTTTCCCCTTAACTCAGCCAATGAATGGCATACAAGAATATACAAGTGTAATCCAAATTTATATCTGCAACATTTTTGCTTATAGATCTATTAACATTTGATTAAATGAGAAAGAGACGAAATAGTGTTTTTATTAGTATATATGTTCAATATAAAAAATATTGTGCAGCTTAATATGGTATGAATCATTTAAATGCCACTTTTTATTCGTTTTGTTCTGTTTCCTCTGGTTTTTGTACTTGTCTATATGGATACCTCGTCACCATGCTGGGACTGACTTTGTAGTTCCATATTCCTTTTATTATTTTTTTTTCACATAAGTAATTAATTGATTTTACAATTTAGAAAACAGTGTATTTTCACATATGTGCAAAATTTCAGGATTGTTACTTAATAACGACAAGGTAAAAATTGCATTACAGGGTTTAAGGATGAACTAAGAGACTTAAAATTAAAATTAAATAAATATTTTTATATTTTTTATAGCAATACTAAGCAAATGTTTAAAAATGAAAAACCTGAATGAAAGATGTCCGTAAAATAAATGTACATGCTTGTTTATGTAGTGCATCAAGACATGAAAATACTACTTCATTTTTTATGATGCCAGCTTGAACCTTCAGAACATATTCCATTGGAATATCTAGGGTAGTACTAGCCATCTTTTAGGCAACCAATGAAGGACAGCGGAAGCTCTTCAATTGGCAAACCTTTAAATGAATTATTTAAAAAAATATAGAATTAATTAATAATATGTATGACCAAGAAAAAAAGGTTTGTAAAGGAAAACTGAGTTTTTAAAATACACTAAAAAAGTAAAAAAGAAAATCACTTAGATCATACAAATATTTATATAGATTGTCATTTCTAAAAAAATATAAACATGAGTGCTTATTTAGATCTACAGATAAATTATTCATTTTGGAATTTCTAGGGTAATACAAATATCTTGGAAACTGACAATGAAGGACAGGACAGCAGGCTCTTCATTTTACAAACCTTGAATTTAATTCTAAGAAATAAAATAAATCAAATATATGTATGACCAAGAAAAATAATGGCTTATAGAATTAAAACTTACAGTGTTTTTAAAAAGTAAAAAAAATAATTTGTTAGATCATACAAATATTTATATAAATTGTCATTATTAATAAAATAAACATGGGTGCCCATTATTTTCCTATTTATGAAATAATTGAAAGAGATATTAGTTTCTACAAAGGCATATTCTTTCTTATACCATTAACTAACACATAGTGTATTTCTAGAGAATGTAAGACTGGCCTTTGTCATTTTATATCCAGCACAATTTATGCCTCTTCTAGTTAATACATCTGTATGTTTCAATAAAGACCTATATACATTAAAATTAAAAGTTTGTTGTTGCGCCAGCTGAACATTTCCAGCATTAAGGACCCTAGGCTGCCCCTAGTTTCTCTTTCTCTAGGAAAAGCTCTGCAATCATCTAATGCAAATTGATTCTTTAATTAAGGTGTGTAAAGTCCCTGTAAGGATGAGATAAAATCTCTTAGATCCTACCACAAACCTCTAATGGGACGGTTTATGATGCCCTTCTTTCATCCCCCGCCATAACCGATAGTGCTATGGCCATGGAAGCTCCACTTGAGCAAGAAGACCTGAAAAATTTCCTTGGTCTCACCGGAGATCAAACCGATGCTTTCAGGTCGACAGCTTTACCGCATGATCAATCGAAATTAATTACTGTACAGCTGCTAATGATGTGAAGATTTAAAAAATGTATAAGCTGTACTGTACCGAATATGCAGAATGATAGCAGGTTGATAGTCATTTTTTAATTAATAAATTTGAATAAGTATCATACTGTGATATAATTTAATAATAATTTTCAACTGTTTTTTCTATCTTTACTGGTCCATAATTTGAAAGTTGATCTCCAACAATCATTGTTTTTTATGTCTACCATACATCCCAAAGACATATCATCATGGTACGGAACAGTAACACTCATTTTGGTTTATAATATTGTTTTACTCGAATTTTTCACTGTAATAAAAAAAGTAAAACCATAATTTAAGTGATAAGTATGCTAATTGTTGCAATTACCCTAATGTTGTTCATGTGTGAAGTGTCCAATTATTTTCTCATTTGATATTTCTTTTCATTAATGGTTGTTGGGGCATGCTTAATTCCTTGGACTCAATGCGGAGCATGCCATAGGACCAGGCTTGATTTACCGCCGAGGATGCACTGAGAACTGTCATCCCGGCTCTGCTTCAACTAATATATTCCTGCAGGGGATGGAAGCATAGACATTTATCCCGGCTCTGCAAATTCATTTCGTTTTCCCCAGCACTGGTTTTTCTTAAATCGAGCACTGCATAGGACCTCAGCAATAACTCTGCACTGTTTTGATAGGTCTTTTTCCTCTATGTTAGGCTGTACTTCATTTCTTGTTCACAAGACCTTCTCCAGTAAGTCTTGGGGACCAACCATGGCCTTAGGTTCCAGTGCACAGCCATTTTTTTAATGTCTTATGAAGGCTTCCTGAGTGAATGACCGAACCATCTCAATTTCCTTCTGGATATTTATTTGTAGGTCTATGGAGGTCTTGGCTTGCCACTTGATTTAATAATATAATTAGCAACTTTCTTTTCCTTTAATACACCATAAGTTTAAATCTTAAGTATGTGGACTTGACGTGCAACAAAAGCCCGTAAAGTAAGTGCAAATTGGCCGCCCGACAGTGAGTGATGAGTATTAAAGATAACAAATGCCCTGAATTTACCATATTTTGTCCATACAGTTTTAAAAATTAATTTAATATATATAATAAATGTTAAAGAACATCATATCTAAAGAATCTGCAATATTACTGAATCTGCTATCTATATATCTAAATACTCACATGACATAATAGGTGAATGCCCAAATAAACAGTGAATATATGTTGATTTAACAAAATATAATGTAAATAATAAAATAATTATGATGGTAATAATGCCATGTCTTTACCTTTTAAAAGTTATGTAAGTTATATTGGTAATAATTTATTGGTAATCATAATGTTTCAATTTATCGACAATTATTATTTTGATAAATATTATTGTAGGTACACCTGGTACAGTATTTTTCGGACCATAAGACACATTTTTTCCTCTAGAAATGAGGGGGAAAAAAAGTCCCTGCGTCTTATGGTCCAAATGTAAAAAAAAATGTTAGGGTGTTTTACAGTATATAAAATTCATAATTCGTAATTTGTATTTTGATGACTTTATTTGTTAATAATGGTTCTAAATGCTGCTGTTTACTTTACAGTAGTGATTACATTTGTTTATGACTGTGCTGTTGGTTTTAATTACATTTGTTTATGACTGTGCTGTTGGTATTGATTACATTTTGTTTATGACTGTGCTGTTGGTATTGATTACATTTGTTTTAGGACTATGCTGTTGGTATTGATTACATTTGTTTATGACTGTGCTGTTGGTTTTTAATGCACATAAAATATTTTAGGACACTATTTGTTTCAAAATCTTAATAGAAATCTTTCAAAATATTTTTTTCTGCATTTCTGTTCTCTAAAAACTAGTGTGTCTTATGGTCCAAAAATACGGTATGTGGAAATCAAGCCATTTAAGACATTGATTTTCTTTTTGACATAGTGACCATGTTTTGGGAGAAAAAACAAAGGGTAGTTGTCTATGTAAACACATTTGGTGCTTATTTAGAAATATAATAGTGCAATGTGGTATAAAAGATAAAAAAACAATAATGAATTAGAATCAGTAGTATTTTTTAGATTTTTTTCATAGTTATTATCATAAAAGATTATGCTTTTTGAAAAATATGGTTCAAGAAGACAATTGATGAAAATTTCCATAGTTTTTCATTAAACTTCATTGGCCGTTAGAGGGACCATTTATTAATACACCTGCAAAGTTTCATTGAAAAATTCATATTAGCACTTGGAAAATTTTTATGGTGTATCACAGCTGTCATTATCACAATATTTACATAGGTAGGATAAACAAAAGGAGACAATTTGTACTGAAAGCTCCTTTGTTGTTTGAAATAATATTTAGTCAAAAACTATTCACTTGTGAGGATTTTTTTGTTTGAAGAAGACATATTTTTAACAATTGGCCTACAATGTTGCTCATTTAAAAAAGAAAAACATTTTTCATTAAAAGAAAACTATCTAACATGATATTATGCTCAACTATATATGACTATATCTATGTGTCAGTGAGTATCAGTATGATAATTAATTTTGATGTAGCTGGTTATATATCATCAATTAACACTATTACCAGCAATTTTTCATCTGCCAGCACGCCTATATTTACTTAAAGTAATACATCAATATTGAATGACTATAATCAGACACCACTCATTATCTGTTCAAGCATCGTCCCTTCCCCGACTAGTATCCATGTCAAAACCTGTTGAAGTATATCACTGACTAGTTTAAATTAGAGGATTAAATAACACAAATAGAAGATTTAATAAACATTAAGGAAATGTTAACTGATGATAAGAGGGAGTACTCACTGTTTATGGATGCAGGTGTACAATATGATAGTATATGCAATGGGTACAATTGTGTACTCCATTAGCTATATACATTTAGATAGTATACTATTTTTTTTACAAATGACATTTCAAAAGCAGTTGTATGCATATTTTTAAATTTTGTTAATCCAATGGTTGTCCATAAATAGGCCAAAAAGAAGCATAATAAGATTTTTTTTACTATGATATACTTAGTATATCTTATTAATAATAGTCAGCCAGAAACCACACTTTAATATCAGCAATATATTATTATCCTAAAATTTATTTTTCATAAAAGATTTTTTTCTCCTTTTTTAGTTGTCATACAGTTGTGTTTTAGCCAAAAACCTGGCCAAAGAAATCATAGTTTATTATTTTTTACTTTACTTCTCTATCATTTTGTTGCTCTTTCAATGATACCAGTTTATTTTCAAATTGATTATGGTTTAACAAAACTATATTAGTTTATGTTTCACAAATGTGGAAAATTCTGACACAGTTTTCTTCTTTAATCTTAGTCTATTTTAACAGATTTGAGTAACTTAAACTTCTGTAACTTTTACAAAAATGGTCCCGAATCCTAAAGTATGTTATATCATTGGAAAGCTCTTGTTATGCTCTTGCAAATGATGTATAATACATGCGAATTACATGATTAGTTTGAAATGCTCATGTCACATACCTAATTATTAGTACTTTATATATAAATATTCCAAAATCATAGTTATTACTAAGTTATTGAGTGTTATTTATATAAAAAGTATGCATCCACTGTGTTTAAAATATGCCAGAATTCAAAATGTCTATCACTGTGTTTAAAATATGCCAGAATTCAAAATGTCTATTTTAATATAGCCAGACTGGCTGTTGACAGTGTTAATCATATCTGTCTAGTTAATTTATTGTTCTCCATATATATATATATATATATATATATATAATTGTCGATAAATTATAAAAATTATATACCTTAAAAATTAATTATATCGTTACTAACCATAAATGGCGACATTTAAACTGAAAGAAACTTGCTTTATAAAGATGATGATATGAAGAAGAAAGCCGACAGACGCTTGTTGTAGGTTTGTCAACTTATATACAGGTAAGCAAATTACTTTCTGGCGAAAATCTTGCATTTTAAAAATCAACGGGAATTTCCCAAAGATTACTAAAACTGCTTTTCGCCAGTGCTGGGAGCCTTTGTCGGTGCACTGCATTCGGTAGACAGTGGTCGGTGTCGATACTTTTTGCTCGTTATCAGGGTCGGTGTCGGCATCGGTACTTCGTCCCGGACTCGGTGTCGGCGTCAGTACTGCTTTTAACCGAGTCGCAGTGGCGTAGCGAGCATAACTCGCAATCGGGGCATAACCAGGCCCGTAGCGTGCGGGTGTGGGTTAGGCCCCCTGTATGCCTGGCCCCTGCTGTAGAATGCCTGGCCCCTGCTGTAGAATTTTCACCTTTTGGCGCCCCCCATTCGAAAACCATATAGTATTAGGGCCTATATGTAAAATATACCATTAGACGCCCCTTTGTGGGTAGAACCTGGGTTATGATGTCCCTGCGCTTCCCCTCCATACGCAAGGGTGTCGGCTCAAAACCTGCATCACTAACGTTAGGGAGAAAAATTTAGAACTTAACGTGGAGCATACTCATAGACATACTATATAGCCAGGCCCGTAGCCAGGATTATCGGATTGGGGGGGGCGAAGAAATGATCCTGGGGCACAGGGGCGGATCTAGACAACTTTGACGGGGGGCAAAACTTTGACCCGGCCGGGGGTGGGGGGCAAAACTGTTTTCATTGTTGAAAATTGGTCTTAGAACAAAAAATATTTCGATAATTTAATGATGTCTTACTGAGGTCTTACCAAAACTTGCGATTACGGTGGGGGGGGAAGCATGGCCATGGAGGCGCGAAGCGCAACTGCGAACGGAAGGGAGGGGTTTGGGGAGGGGATCTCAGTGAATCCCTCCCAAGAAAGTTTTTGCAGTTCCATATCTGGAGATGGTGCATTTTAGTACCGTTATTTAGCTATTAATTAGAAATATATAATTTTAGCTGCATTTCAATAATGCATGGCATGTTGAAGTTTTGTTAAAAATAATTTAAATTGTAAGAAATTTTAATGATAAAAATTTATTGAGGCTGAATATTTCGATTTCCTGTTATAAATATATTAAACCATTTGTTCTTGCTACACAATGGTTACATAATGAATACCTGATTTATATTATTATACTTTTTGTTTAACGTACAACCCGGGAAGAACGACAAAGATGCATGAATATAGTTTAGCTATTTATGTGATATTTCTTATAAAATATTGAAAACAAAGAGCAGATCTATCAACAACAAATTGACCAAAGTCATTATTCAATTTAAAATAAAATTAATTCTGCCTAAAAGTAAATTTGCAAATTAAATAACATCACTCAGAAATCACGGAGTTTGTACTTTATTCTTTATTATACATATGTATAAAAATGAAGTCAGAAGTCAATGTTATTTTATTAACTTATTTAAGTTGCTAGTTGTCCTCAGAAGATATCAATATATAATATTATTACAAAGGTTGCGAACAGGCCCATCGACAGAAATTTCAGGGCCCCCGTGCTGATATTAAAAGTTGATTGGCCAGCTCAGTCCGGGCCCCTAAAACTCGCCGGGCCCTGGGCATTTTGCCCCCGCCTCTCACGTCGGTACTAGTTGCGAAGTTATATTTTTATACGTTTCAAATTCGCAAACGTCGTGGTTTGCTGAATTTACCTAAAAAATGCTTCAGCATTCAGATTGTCTGTTTAATCTTTCTAAAATGCAAGCAGGACAAGATTGCTCTTAGACGCTTTTGTAAGCATTGATCTGCGATATGGGGTAGGCATTCGTGTGAGGGTTGAGAAGCTGTTCTCACACACGGCTGTTGAAGCCCCAAATGCCAATGCTGCCAAAATGCACCCAGAAGTGAACTTCAATAAAAGATTCAATCTTTTATGCCCAAAAATTACATAAGCTATATATGTAAGTAAAATAGCCTGAATGATTGCCAAAATATGAAGAGTTTTTATTATTATTGATTTATTGAACAAAATGATTGATGTTTTATAGCCGTTATTATTAAAATTTTGTCTAAAGCAAGTATGCACGGGGGAGGGGCGAAACTTAGGTCATGAACGGGGGGGGGGGGCCTCAGCCCCCCTGCTTCTATCTGGCTACGGGCCTGTATATAATGATCACAACCTTTTTCTCGCCATGAACCGGTCAAGCCTTTGATAATTTCACCGCGGCCCGCTGGGGCGTTGATTATTTATATGTTAGATTGTTTTGATTTCAAGAATTTAATTTTAATGTATTTAAACATTCCGAAAACTGAATATAAAGCGATTTCATGTTTTAATAGTAAAACGCGCTTAAATCAATGATAATCCTGAGATTGTTTCTCTGCAAACGAAACTGTTCCATTTACGGAAGTAAAGAAGAGCCAACCAAAGGCCCGTTGCCTGTGTCTAGCTTATTCGATGCAGGCCCGTAGCGTGCCGTGGGGGAGCCCTGCGTTTTGTCTGGCCCCCTCTGCTTGTTGCTCTACTTAGTAACATTCGACTCCACCACCCCTGCTCTGGGCATGGTCTCTGCTGTAGAATTTTAAGACCGCAGTCAATTGCAATCTCCAGCAGTTGATTTTCTTCTTAGAGATACTGGATTCGCCTGGTTGGTTGCCAAATGGGTCGCGAATTCATTCCTAACCAGTTCGTGGATCTTTTGCGTTTAGAAAGTATCGCTCAAAATCTTTGAAAGCAAATAAAAGTGATCATGTTTCAACTGGAAAATGAATGCCAGGTTCCAGTCTTGTATTAAATCCCAGCCAGTAGCGTCACTAGGGGAGTGCGGGGGTGCTGAAATTGCGGACCGCACCGGGTGACACCATCACAGGGTGACACCAAAATGCACAATATCTAGTTTTCGGCCTATATTCTTATTTAGTAATTTAAAATAATTCAAAAGCCGTATTTAATTTTTTAAAATAAATAAAAATATCTCCGATTATTAACAGCAAATGACTTTATAAGGCTTCGAAAAAATTAATGCCAAATATAAAAATATCTCCGATTATTTACAGACACTGCGTACTTTTATTATTCATTATTTTAATGAAATTATTGGTATACTTGCACTGACCTATAGATATCAATTATTTATTCTTCTATTGTCGTTGTAAATTTATTTATAAATTTTACTTTAAGAATGCTGTATGTCTATGGGGTGTCATGGAGGGGTGACGCCATGAGTTACCGCACCGGGTGACACCATCCCTAGTGACGCCACTGATCCCAGCTAATGTGTGAAACTTGACTCTATTTCAGTTTGGCTTTAAATGCAGCTACTATGTCTGCCAACGAAAACAGTATTCATTTACCTAAAGAGGCAACTTGATTTCATTGAGCAGGCTGAATATATTACACAGGTAAGTCAGTTTTTCGATCATAATTTGTCATTGAAATGTGCTGCCAGCTGTGACTTCTGTTTTAGTACTTTCGTTATTCAAATACCCAGGTTAGTGATGTAAAGCAGTCGCCCAGTAATGGCAGCAGCTCTGTCTGTACATATGCCAACAGGACCATTTTAGTTTTCCTGATATATAAACATCCAGTGACTTCAACAAATCATCTCCTTTGGTGTTAGTTGGCAAAGATAGTGCACATAAAAAACTATCAATTGCATCATCAGAAAAAGATATCGCACAGAAACAAGTAGTATCCTTGTTGTCAATATCTGTAGATTCGTCAACCTAGAGTACCGTACCACGGTGATGTATTAAACATCTCCAACGATTGTGTCTCAATGTGTTCAGCCATTTCCAAGCGCCTAGTCACAATGCTAGCCGACAAAGCCACATGATTTAGCTATTTTAACAGTACTATCTCCTATAAATTTACAGCAAATATCTTTAGTAAAGGGATAAATCAATTATTCCCCGTTAGTGAATGTCTTTTTAGTCTTAGCAGTACGATTAGCCAACAAATATGCTGCTCTAAGCACATTCTATTTATTGATGTGGTAGACTCAGAAATCTCTTCTGTCCTTCATGTTGCTGTTTATTGATGTGGTGGGCCTCAGAAATATCTTCTGTCCTTCATGTTGCTGTTTATTGATGTGGTGGGCCTCCAGAAATATCTTCTGTCCTTTATGTTGCTGTTTATTGATGTGGTGGGCCTCAGAAATATCTTCACCTGTCCTTCATGTTGCTGTTTATTGATGTGATGGGCCTCAGAAATATCTTCTGTCCTTCTGTTGCTGTTTATTGATGTGGTGGGCCTCAGAAATATCTTCTGTCCTTCATGTTGCTGTTTATTTCTTTCAAAATACTCCAGGGGTTTGTCTATTAATCCAGGGTGCTTGGCTCTCAAGTGGCGAAGCAATTTTGAAGGTTTCATTGGTTCATCACATAGCCAGTCGCCTCAAACTATGCAGTTCGGGGTTGGTGTGTAGAATCACGTCCCGATGAATCTATATTTCAAGTCGGACTCATGTTATTGTCTTTTAAAAGTTGTATGTTTCTCTGATGTTGACGGTTCGTATTCTTTTTTCCCTTGGCCTTTTCTATTTCCCAATGAAACTTTATTATGACATCTGTTTCGTACTCATTTTCGCTAATGTGTGGGTTAATTTTTAGAGCTCATATGACCGATATGTAATTCAGATAGTAAATGTGGACAAAAATGGGACACAATTTTAAGCACAATACATGTACACTAATCACTGTTAAACATGAGAAAGTACCAGTGAACAGAGAGAAGAGCGTCACACACATCACCACGACATTGCCACTTGCAGCCACTCAACTTCCGGTTGACTTCTCGTCCATGTGCGTCGCACAATCCGAGTAAAATACACCACAGTAAATAAAATGTAAATAATTGACAATATGAAAGAATGGACAGGGCTGCCAATGAATGATCTAAAAACAGCCTCGAAGGATAGGAAACTGCGAAAAATATGTCTCTTGAGGGAGCCATGTAATCCCCAAAAGACGACGCAGGTTAAGGGCATGATGATGAAAGAATCATTTATCTTGTAGGCGGACTGTCGTAAACAAATACCGATGATGTCATTTATATTCATCATATCTTGTGGATTCCATCTGTGAATTTGACGTATTAAAGTGCATTTGTTATTGTCACGCAGTGTTTGATTTGAGGCGTTCTCTGTAGGCGTTTGCATATGTGTCATTTCACATTCAATCAATCAATTAAATAGCCGAGTCAATTACAATTCATATTCTTTATTTTGACTTCACACAAAGATAAATCATTAACACAATAAATCTGGTTCTACACTGTCCCGAAAGATGTGTAGACTAATAAAGTAATGAATAATTTAAACACAACTTCATAATACACTTCTTTGTCTAAGCTTCCAGGTCACGCAGGCCTAACTCTAGTAACTTTCTAACACTGTTCTCGACCTCATGCTCTACTGTCCTCTTCTCAATCCCCGACTCGAATTCTCAACTATCCTCCCTTACCCACTACTCCTAATTTCCTTTCTAACTGTCTCTTCACTTCCTGCCTTACCGTTCCAGACTCCCAACTATATGTTTAATTAAAACATCCCATAACTTTGAACTGATTAATTTAATGGAATGGCTGTATAGCTATACTGAAATCTAACGTTATAGTTATATATATATATATATATATATATATATATATATATATATATAACTAAGTACCTCTCAAAGTGAGAAAATAAAGACATTTGGATTTTTTTTTAAATTCTTATTCTTAAAAAAAATTGGAAAATATTAATCTATATCATCAGTAGTGTTTAGTCATCATATATGTGCACATCATTCACAAAATGATTTGAATATCATGGTATAAATAAGCCATTTAGCTGAGACATTGTCCATGGTGTTATTTTTCTTGATTTTCCTCAAAATAAACTGTATGTTGGGTAAGTGGACTGGCATTCTGAAAAATGAATGGAACTTATCATGCATTTGTATTCAAGCAATCTTCAAACTGCTGCTGGAGCACTAGCATAACGGGTGTTATGGGTACTTTTTTCTTTTAGTCCATAAATGTTACGGGCTCTTTTTCTATACTCTATAAATGTTACTGGCTCTTTGGTTTATGTTTCGAGTTCTGCCTCTTTCACTTTGGTTTGCTCACTCCTTTGTCACAACTCAAAACCCAATCGAACAAGATGCGTTGTTAGTACAGCATTTTGTTTACATAAATGTACATCAAAATACAAGAAGTCCATAAATGAATACACCTCAATAATTCACTCTGCCTTAACTCTGACTAACTAAAGTCCTGTCCCTAAAAACTCTCGTCACTAGATCTCTCGTAATTATATCTCTTGTAACTAAATTCTCACTATCTCTGTCACTATAACTTCTCCTGACCCAAGAACGTCTAAAACTAACCAATGTCTGAATTCAGTCCCTATTTATACTAACGTCCGTGCCTAATTAACCTGAATACGTCACAGTTTCTTCAGTATTGTCCTAACCAGGGCTGGGAGCCGGTGTCGGTAGTTTTGCCGGTGTCGGTGTCAGCATTTATTACTTTGCCCGGTGTCGGTGTCGGCATTTGTATTTTATCCGGAGTCGGTGTCTGTGTCGGTTTCGGCATTTGTACTTGTCGGAGTCGGTTCGGTGTCGGCTCAACCCCCCCCAGAAAAAAATACAAGACTTTAATTAAATAATCCAGAACAACGTCAAGATAGTTTCTTAGCCAATCTTTAATTTAAAGCGTTTAGAAGTTCTTCTTTTCTTTTTAAATAAATACTTGGTAAATCTGTTTATCAACAAATGTATTATTTTCCAAGCGAGATTCCCTACATTACAACAACTTGTCAACATTAACAGAATTGTGACTGAAAGCAGATAGAAGGCTACAGGCTATGTTCACTCTGTTATTCATTCAATCACTGTAAATCATGAGGAATTTTTAGTTTGCATCTCTCTATCAATATCCATGTTCGAGAAAGATTACATACAAACCTATTGAAGTGCTTTTAGAACTTCATAGAAAGATCACACTCTCCACAGCTTAATTTCTCTCAGCCAGAATGAAACATTACCAATCTACGTCACAATGGCACTACATCAAAGGCCAGTCCATCAGCTGGAGCTGTTGAGGCACCCCCCACCACCTATTACAATACAAACATTTCAATACATATTTCAAGTTTAATTCGGGTGTAAAATAACGATTCATTCCTCTATTAACTGTTAAACATGTGTGTCTTCATACGTATCTCTTTTCTTTAAAAAAAGGTCTGGAACAACCATCTTTATCATTGTCTGTAGCCCTTGCCGTGATTTTATTTCAGCATTCTGCATTCTCTGAATGACCACTTATAAACTTCAAGCATCATTGCTCTAGTGCTGTTGGATATGTCTGTACTTTCAGTGACTTGCATTCGTTAATAATAATATTGACCAACATTTGAGCATAAATGAGAACTTATGAAAAGTAGCGAATTGGCCGCTTCAGGTTTACTATAAAAAATAACATCCCACATACTGTGGCATATCTTGAAGTAGACCATACACTTTTGTTACTTCAATGTAATCACTGCAGCTACTATTGATGTCCATATCTAGTGTTTTTCGTGACCTTTCAATGTTACATGTACAACTGATAACTTTTTTTTTTCATCGTAATGGACATGCTGCAAAATCGCAAGTCAGGGATGTAAATTTATAACTACTAAAGAACCACAATAGGTTCTTAAATTTGATTGAAGGTCTGGACCAAGAGCGAATCACTGGGGTGTTTATAATATTTTATGTGAGCTAACATAAATGTAAATGTTATCAATGTAAATGAAAAAGAGTGTACTGTGGGTCAAATCAAAACGTTTAACGGGACGGGTGCCCTTATCTGGTTTAGAAGCTGAACATTGTTTCCAGATTACTATTTCGGGGACTCGACTAGCTCGGCGCCCAGTGCATAATTATTTAAATAAACACATTTAACTGCACAGTTCGGGAACTTTTTAAATTTAATTTGTTATTTATTAATTACACTACAAATTAGACCCATACTATGCATGCTGGTTGGAGGACGTGGAGAAAGACCTTAAAGCCATAGAAGTGAGAGAGTGGAGAAGAAGACCATGGGTCGGTGTAAAAGGTATAATTGTTTGTAAATATTAGGATCACTTTTTATTTAACTAGATGGTTTATGTTCCGGAAGAATTTGTCGGTTGAAGAATCACTCTTGTACAGGACAGACGTGTCCATGTTTCCTTGATAGGATATTGTAATTTTTATTGTGAGTGATCACGGAGAGTAACAGTTCACCTCCATGATGGAGATATTTTTCTAGATAAGTTTTTGTGTATTAGTACTTGGATATAGTACAGATGGATTATTAGAACATAATTGAGTACTTATTTAAATGTGGTGATTCAACAGATAGATTTGCCAGGTGTACAGTGAACTTATTTTATCATATTTTATTTTATATTATTGTGCTGTAATAAAACTTCAAATCAGCAAAAGAACACTGTCTTCTCATATTATTTGATATTGAGTAGTCGAGTGAAAGAAGAGCCACAGCTACCACAAACACGCCTTCAAGATAATATCATACTAATGTTTAAACTCAATGTCTCATCAATAACATTGAGACAGTAATACTCAGACAATGGTACCAATTAATACCCTGACAGTCGGGAAGAGTGAAAGAGTAGTATGGCAGGCCAGGGCCCTAAATGAAAGAAGAAAAAATATACAATTAGACATTTATCTTTATATATATATATATATATATATATATATATATATATATATATATATATATAGTATGAGATATACGAGGGAAAATACTAAGTAATCTCCTTTGCTAATATTTTGGCCGACACCCACCCCTGGTCTAACCATCCTAATCTTTCTTAGAGCGTTGTCTGGTCGTCATTGTTAACCCTACTAGCCTGTCCGACGTCGCCTCCCGGTCTTCACCTTTGCTGTCTACTATTCTATTGTTTTCTCACTTTGGCCTAAGTCGTCTGTCACCTTGTCAACCATTATATATATTAGTCCTACTTCTTAGATATCTTCTTATCTTAAAACTTCCATGGGGATTGTCTGTTTCTAGCTCGTCACAACGGGCATCAAGGTAAGTAGACACTTCATCCTATACAGTTTCACCATTATCTTCAGTGTATGGTCTTATCTATATATTTGCACAATCATGTCCTTGTAAACATATTTATATAAATATTTTACACTCTTAATTGAAGAAACGAACTACATTAATATGTGCATTGTATTTTAAGCTTAAGTAGGGACTTTCCCATGGTTATCAATATCATATTTTCCTACTTTTACTGTCAGTTGGTATCTCGTCTTCTATATTTTGGGTAACCATTTAGGTTGCCCTCATCACAAACTGTTTTGGAAATTTTTTCATACATTGACCATCACGCATGCATGATGAATTAGGGTTTAGAATGCCACAAGGGGAATGTACCATATTTTGTTAACTATTTCAACGAGTTTCCCTTGTTTCAGGAAATTCGGTACACAAATTTAATGTATCAATGTCATCTTAATTGTGTCCTAAATTGTTAAATTTATAAGTATGTGCGAACGAGGAAACTCCGCCAAGGACGGTCCCAAGCCCCGGCTTAAAAAACCCTTTGCTGCAGAAACACTAACTAAAAGAAAAAAACAGATATTTTAGTTCTGGGAGAAGAAGGTTCTTCATCACGAAGACTCATGAAGCTTAGTTGTGGTGAAAGCCGAAAGGAAGCCACAAAGCCGACTACCCTTCTGACAATCAGGAAAACCACTATCGGCATATGAAATGTCAGGACCATGTATGAGTCAGGAAAGACGGCTCAGATAGCAGCAGAGATGAAGAAGCTCAAGCAGCCATTTTAGGCATTAGCGAGGCTAGGTGGACACAAGCTGAACAGAGACGACTGTTATCAGGGGAGATGCTGCTGTACTCGGACAGAAGAGAATGATGCACCACACACACAGGGAGTTGGCCTCATGCTGTCCAAGAAAGCACAGGGGGCACTGATTGGATGGGAAGCACACGGTCCCAGGATCATTACTGCTTCCTTCCGTACCAAAAGAAGATCAAAACTAATATAGTCCAGTGTTATGCACCAACAAACGACAGTGATGACGATGACAAAGACCAGTTCTACAGCAGAATACAGAAGATACTTGGGACCTTCCCTGAAAAAGATGGCAATCATCTTCATGGGAGATTTCAATGCAAAGATTGGGTCGAAAACACAGGTTATGAATAAGACATGGGCACACATGCTCTGCGAACGATGAATAGAATGGGGAGAGATTTGCAGACCTGTGTGCACTCAATAACATGGTCATAGGAGGAGCATATTTCCTCATAAAGAATCCACAAGAATACATGGATATCCCGGATAAAGTAACAGAGAATCAGATAGACCATTTTTGCATTAACAGGAAATTTAGAAAATCCATACAAGATGTAAAAGTGAGAGAAGAGGGGCGGATGCAGCGTCTGATCATCATCTGGTTGTAGCGAAACTGAAACTGCAGCTGAAGAGATGTGAGACTTTGCAGCAGACATAAGAGTAAAGTACAACATTAACCTTCTGAAAAGATTCTAAGATAAAAGAACAGTTCAACTTGCGTTCTGAATAACAAATATGAATATGAAGTGCTCCGTGAAATGGTGGAGAAGACGAGTACAGTGTATCAAATGAGTGGCAGAAAGTGAAAAAGTCATTAAGATCAGCATGCCAAGAGGTACTGGGGCCAATAAGCACCATCAAAAAGCGTGGATCACAACTGATACCCTGAATAAGATAGAGGACAGAAGGAAGAAGAAAGCAACAGTCAATAACAGTAAAACCAGATCAGCTAAAGGTAAAGCTCAAGAAGAATACGGAAGCACACAACAAAGTGAAAAGTTTTAAGAAGGACAAGAAAGACTATGTGGATGGATTGGCAGCTGAAGCAAAACTGGCAGCTTACAGTGGAAACATGAAAATGTTATGTTATATGACATAACAAAGAGACTTTCTAGGAAGACCAACAAACCAGAAAGACCTGTCAAAGACAAGCAAGGGAAAGCTATTAATGAATTAGATCAACAGTTGCATAGATGGGCTGAGCACTTTTGAGGAACTCCTGAACAGACCAGCACCACTGAACCCCTCCTGTCATTGAACCAGCCATAGCAGATCTGCCAATCAACTGTGACAAGCCAACCAAAGAGGAGATCAGAAAAGCCATCACCCTGATAAAAAATGGGAAAGCAGCTGAGACCAGATGACATCCCTGCAGAGGCACTAAAGGCAGACCTCAATGCGTCAGTGGAGATGTCATACCCACTCTTTGAAAGGATATGGGAGGAAGAAAATGTACCAACAAACTACAAGAGGAAGGATATCTCATCAAGCTTCCTAAAAAAGGTGACATTAGCGACTGCAACAACTACAGAGGCATCACATTGCTATCAGTGCCAGGCAAAGTCTTCAACCGAGTCCTTTTGGAGAGGATAAAAGACACAGTTGACCCACAACTGAGAGACGAACGAGAGCAGGTTTCCGTCAAAACAGGTCATGCACAGACATTGCTAAAACAGCTGGACGACCTGGACTTTGCAGATGACCTTGCTCTCCTTACACATAGCTATCAACAGATGCAAGAGAAAACAAATCTTGTGAATGCCACTGCAAAGGAGGTCGGCCTTAGCATACACATCTAAAACCAAGATCCTGAAAATTAACTCCACCAGCACGAATGCAGTCACCCTAAACGGAAGTAAACTAGAGGAAGTAGAGTCTTTTACTTATCTGGGTAGCATCGCCGTCAGCAGGGTGGAACGAATGGATATCAAAGAAAGGATCGGAAAAGCAAGAACCGCCTTTATCCAGCTCAAAAACATCTGGAATTCCAAAGAGCTGTCTCTGAACACCAAAATACGCCTGTTCTATACCAATGTAAAAGTCAGTCCTATTATATGGAGCTGAGACCTGGAGGATTACAGAAGACCACCACTAAGAGTCCAGGCCTTTATCAACAGCTGATTTGAAAGTTCTCCAAATACGATGGCCTGACACCATCACCAATGCCAGCCTTTTAGAACAGACAGTATGCTTCAATAGAAGAGGAGATCAAGGAAGAGGAGGTGGGTGCACACATTTCGAAAGCCGGCAAGCAACATCACTAGGCAGACATTGAGTTGGAATCCTCAAGGAAAGAGAAGAGGCCGGCCAAGAAACACCTGGAGGCGAGAATTTGAAGCGGACATCACCAGGATGGGGTTGAGCTGGAAGCAGCTAAGAGAATGGCTCAGGATAGAAGTCGCTGGAGATCTTTAGTTGGTGGCCCATACCCCGACGAGGCAATGATGATGTGCATGAGGAAGCTCTCTCTTCTGGAATTCAATCACACACAAAAAGGCAGAAGGTTTCCCCATTATAGGCTTCACAGACTTTTCACGTTAATATGAAATACACAGACAACTTTATCTGTTTTATTTTCTGGATTTTGAGAAGCTTCAATGTTGTTGATGATTTCAGGCCATTTTGGGTTGCAAGTAAAAGTGATAAATAGATCTGGCTTGCCAAATTTTCTTACCAGAGCCATTGCATCTTGATAGTTCTGCTGCATAGCTCTATGACTGTCTTGAAAAGTTGAAGGTAAAATAGATAAATTGCCAGGCCTGACATTTCTTTCAACAGCTTCACTATTCAAAAAATTCAAAGACCTTGGTAAAGCTCAACCCTACAGCCAGTCTAAAAGCATAAGACTCAGGAGTGATTAATTTGTTTCTAACAGCCGTTCTCAGCTCTTCAACATGTTCCATATATACTGACCAACCTTTATAGGAAATATTAGAAGGTAGGTCAAAGATAATTTGGACAATTATCTCCATGAGGTTAAATACATATATCTCTATTAAGAGGAGGTAACCATCTTCACAGACAAACACTGCTGCTATATCAGAAAATCCATGTAGACTTGGAGCATTATAGCGCCTTTGATCAGACATCAGATTTAAAAAACATTTTTATTTCACTTGCTTTCCTCTTTCACTAAGGGCTGCCTGAATTTTGTTTTTTCAACTTCAAGCATATATTTAAATGCAGAGGCAAAAGGGATGATCTTTAAGCAGTTCATCAATTACCGTAAAAAAAAAACACCTCGTATTTATACTGCCGTATTAGATCTCTAAAATAATTATTACAAAAAAAACAAACAACAACCAATAAGCTTAACAGCCAGAATAGCACAGAAAGACTGTCAAAAAGCAATAATTATTAGTAACCACCAATAGACAGAAAAGCACAGAAAAACTGTCAAATAAATGTCAGTAATTGTGCTAACGACCAATAGACTGAATAGCACAGAAACACTGACGAAAATAATTTTCCTCAAAAGAAAGTGTTCATTGTGTTTACTATGACAGCAATAATTCAGATAAATTTTGTTGAGTATAATAGAGGAGTATTTTACCATAAGGTATGCACATAATACAAAGATAATTAAACAAAACATTAAACTGATTCAAAGATAAATACTAATCACTATATAATTTATAAAAAAAATGCCACCAAACATAAGATAAATCATCAAAAGATTAGCACGGCTGCATTGTCTTTGCATGTTAATAAATGTTTACTTGTCAATCGATGTCCATGTTAGTTTAATGATCGCTAGTATAGCGATGAATTTCAGATAATCTAGGTATGTGGAAATCCGACATTTTATGACAGTGATTTTTCCCGACATGCTATGATCGTGTTTTCTGAAAAATGATTGAGGGTAGTATACTTTGTAAATTTATTTTTATGTAAGTTTTTAAAGAAATTTATGAGTATGGCATATGTGCTGTAGTTTAATAGTTTCTTAAGTATTTTAGCTAGTGAAAATTACATTCAAAACTATAATACATTACAATAAACTTTTCTATAAGCAATGAAAATATTTCTTAAGCATTTGACAAAAAGAACATTTATCTGTTTACCTAGCTGAAAGTTTCATTGAGATATTTTACGGTTCAGAGCAAAAGTTTTTGGTTTAAAAACATAATGAAAAATGCCATTAGATAAGAAGAAAAGGGGGGGGTAACTACTAGATGATAACTAATATGGGGTTTAACGACAATAAACTAAACACTTTTATTTCCATGCAAGGTAATATGTTTTATGCTCATCTCTTTTATTTACTTAATTATGTACTTAATCTAAAAAAAATATGAATTTTAATAAGGCTTGTACACAAAAAAATTCTAGATACATTAATGTCCCATTAGATTAGCTAGTTAGTTGTTTGACACTGTCGAGCTAAACAGATGAAGATTGTCGTTTAAAAACCAGAGGCGAAAAAACAGTTTTGGCTTAGAACTTAACAATTAGCAAAAAATGTTGAAACATTCACTAAATTACAAGAGAAATCTGGGAAACTGACTTTCCAATGAACTCCCATCCTTAGTCTGACCTGTGTACATTGGCATTGATAGAAAGTAATTGTTGTGCGATGCAAGAGAGAGTAGGCGTGACCAAAGAATTAGGGAATTGCTTTTGAGAGAGTTGCATGGAGGGGAAGGGTGTAGACACATAGAGAAATTTATTGCATCCCTTTCCTCGTCCAGAAGAGGACTAATTCAAAGTCGTTTACTAATTCACAGAACAACAGATTATTTTTAGCAAAAGAATTAATTTTTGACTTGCGGGAAGCATATTGAAACAGGAAGGAGGGGAAGAATAAATAATCGGTATCTCCTTAGCTCATTATTAAAAAATAGACAGAATTAAGGAGCGACCGATAATCGGTTCGGTATCGGTATCGGACCGATATTGTCACTATCGGTTAATATCGGATCGACCGATTTTTGTAGGGAGCGACCGATACTCAGACCGATATTGGCACTATGGATTATTATGGACGGCCGTTTTTTGGCTGCCGATACATTGTTTTTTTTTCACAACAGAGTTGCAAGAAAGAAAAATCAGTAAAATAACCAATTCTATAACCAGATCAGACAAGATTTTAAAAAAAAAGGAAGGAAAAAAAACCCGTACACAGAAATCGTCACGTCACAAGATTGCATAGGCGATATGACCTTGAAACAAACAGGATTGGCATTTTGTAATTCTAATGTATGACCTTGAATGATACAATGGTGGCTTATCTGTGTGCATTTTTTTTGGGACGGGAAGTTGGGGGGGGAACAAGGCTTTGTGGGCGAGGTGTTACGAAATATGACAGGAAGGGGTGAGCAGGGGTTGACATACGTCATTAGCTGTAGCACGAGGAAAACACGTGTTTGGCATTGTTGTTGATTAAAAAAAATATCGGTATCGGTATCTGTATCGATGCATGCACAGGGAAAAATAATAGGAGGTATCGGACTTTTTGGTAAAAATATCGATTAAACTCCCTAGATAGAATTAGGTTTTTTTTTTCCAGTTGACTAAATTTACAGTCGCCATCCAACACCTCCACCAACGCCAACAATTCTAACCTAAACAAAGGCAGGACCGTCATGCGGCCGCTGTAATGACTAGTGTATTAATACATCACAGGGATGGAGGGGGTAGATGGGAGATAATTGTATGGAAAGGGAGGGTGAGGAGTGTTTAGCTCAACAATTGGAGGCATGTTTTAAAACGGGCTCTCTTTGTGGGTCCATAGAGGTGCAGAGGTGTTTTTGTACTGTTTCACATATATAGATAACGTTAGAAACTTAGACAGAGAGGATGAGCGAGAGAGAGAGAGAGAGAGGGAGAGAGAGAGAGAGAGAGAGAGAGAGAAGAAAGGAGAAAGACTGAAAGTGAATACCAGGAGTAGAAAAAGAACTAAGCAATATCTTTAGACTATACATAAATAAGCTATATACTAGAGGTCTACATCATAACAGCTGATTTCAGAGTGGTCAGTGAGCGGCAAACCAAACCTCATGTCTTTGACAGAAACGTATATTTATATTATTAATATTAATATAAATAAAATATGGGAAAAAATTAAGTCTTATTCGTGACTGCAAAAAAAAAAGTTGAACTGTTTAAAGGTCATGCTAAAAATATGTTTTGTTATAATGCACTTTAAATGAATATAGGCTATGTGTCAGACGCAGTAGATAGTAGTAGTTTTGTTATTGTCATATTGAAACATTTTTCTTGTATTTATATTTTTTGCATCAAGAATTGATTGACATAATTACATTGTACCTGATTCTTTATCATACACGCTATTCATCGACACACAATTAAAATAATTATTGCTAGAATGCTTTAAATATAACGGTTGTCGTAGGTTATTTTTTACAAATTGACAAGGTCCCGTTTTTTTAAAGTCAGTTTTTGTATAAACCTTAGTTAGGGGTATTCACTAATTATATAGACATACATAATAGCTTGAAAATTTGACACTACTAAACCTACTATTTATTTGCCATTCTACCTAGATTTCCAACACATAACTCAACTAATTGCTTAAGCATCTTGGCAAAACTAAGTTGATGGGAGAGGGAGCTATCAAACTTTATATGCAGGTGGCTTAAAACAAAAATAGTTCTGAAATAGTCTTTTTTAGTTGGAAACTTCACTTGCCAGTGATGAACTTGGTGCAATAATCTATATGTCCTGATTTAGCAAGGGTCAATAGGGATAGGAGCTATGGGGTGAATGAAAGTATTAACTGGGAAAAAAGACTGGGTTTGTTATAGGTTGGGTTAAATTTTACATGGGGGACATCATGAATTTTAATTCATATCGTCATATCAGTGATACATATGCAGAGATATATTAAGAAATGTGGACAAGAGAAGTGTTTTGGATATGCATAAAGTTGTGGAAGAAATAGAAAATTATATTTGAAAGTTGTGCAGAAGTTTTACTCTGAATTTTAAATTCTTTGATTACTCTGATGTCTACATTTTGGACATACTAGAGCTGTGTATTTATTAAACTGGCAACAATCTAATTGAGCTAGACTAAAGCTACTTAACCTCCTAATTCTAAATGAGCATTGAATTTTTCAGAAAAACTGACCTAAACAAAGAATAAATTAATTTTCTTTTACTCTGATGTACAAGAATTCCTTAAAATAGTCAGTCATGTAGCCCACTCTAAAAGACAAAATGATTTTTAATTTCTTCAGAATTTTATCTTTTTCCTCTTTTCAATCACCTTTCTTTTGGTACCAAGTTTAATAAAATTGATTAGATTTAACACACCAATTAACTTCTATTTAGTTTATAGGTTTTGTGGAAAATTCCGACAGCTTTCTTCTTTGTCTATTTATTGTAACAGATTTGAGTAACTTAAATTTCTTATCTTAATTTGTTTTATACTATTAAAGTGGCAATATAGTTTTATCATTTTACGGCTCATTTTTAAAATCATATGAACTGTTTTTAAGCAAGTTGCGTGTTTCTTAAAATTTAAGAGGCTGACATATTGTTTGATCAGTACGACAGTAGGGCAAGGTTATTTTGATTTCGGGTCAGATACGATATTTTCATGATATTTTTACTATTTAATAATGTAATATGTTGTAGAAATACACAAAAACAAACACATGAATGTTAAAACAAAGTACAGTATTTCATTTTAGCCTTCTGGATTTCATGTTTAAAATACAGAAATATTCGAAACTGTAGATTTTTTAAACGTATCGAATGGAGATGCAGGCAAGAAGACATGAATAATACTTTAAACAGGAAACTAATATTAGTCAGCATTGCTAAAAATAACTAATGGGTATTCCAAATTAAAATACATATGCTGTTTTTTCCCAAATAATATTTCGTGTAAAAATTGTTACTATATGCCCTTTTTGACAAACAAAATAATGTACATCTTAGATATTATTGGAAACTGTTTCAAATTATAATTAGAATAAACATGATCTAAGAAAAGAATTATGTAATAATTCATCATCTATGAATTTGTTAGTAATACACTGTATTATACAGCTGTATCAAAATAAAGAGAATTTGATGTGTTGAAACGGTTTAAATATACTCTAGCTTACCAAACTTCGGAGGCCGGTAGAGAATATTTTTTAAATTTCTATTTTTCATGCTATGTTATACATTTAACAACAGGGTATTAAATATAAACATCATTTATTATATTGATGCATAGTCTACTCATAATATTATTCAGTAGTAAAAGTAAAATGAAGCGAATTAATATACCAGAACTGTACATCGCCGTCCCTAACAATTGCGGGGCCCTATGCAAAACGGATTGCGCAGGGCCCAGTCTGGGTAGGGATAAGGATAATAAAGCTTAAGTGAAAATTAAGGGTATTAGAAAATAAATTGAAAATCTTTGTATTTTATTCATTCTTTACTAAGTACACAATCACGATCAAATTTTCTTTACGAGCCTTGCGTGGAGCTTGAAGTCATACAGTATATCATCAACATTCTGTGACCTACATAGATCACGCCAACTTTTTCAATCTATCTTCTTGAATTGTTGACCTCAAGTAAATCTTGATTAGTTTGTGGCGCGAGAAGCTTCTTTCATCCAGGCGCCCCAGTTACTGGTATTGCTACAAATATTCTGGAGTGCAAAAGTAGTTGGAAAGCAGTATATCTTTTATTAGTGGACTGAATAAGCTAAAATTTCTTCCGGGGTTGGCGGTATTTGGTAGAGTATGCCTTAAAGATTCCATTTCACCTGCCAATTCTCGCCCACATATATCCGTTGACTGGTCTTCGAACTTTACTCGACATTTGTTTCTGTAGAACAAGCTTTTACTCACCGGTGAAAAATCTGCATCTGGCAGAAAAAGAAAATTTAAAAAAAGGATATCGAATTGATTAGCACAAATAAAAAATAGTTGCTTTCAATAATGGGTTTGACCTAATTTTCATAATTTCTAGTTTGGCAATTTTTTACGTTTAAATTATTAAATTAAACCATTATAACTTATTTTCCTACCTATGCAGATGTAACGAGCATAATGTGTAACACGAATGAAAGATTTCTTCTGATATTGACTTCCTTGGTTGTTGTCTATAATACAGCTCAATGTGTTGCTGTCGTATGTGAAGAGTATTGCGTTGAAGGAGAATATTGCGATGGAAAAGTGTGCATACCTTGTCCACAAGATTAAGCTGTGCTGTTTTTGTGCCGGTACGCACCGGTAGAAACACCGGCACCTTTTTCAATGTGGGGAAAAATTATTGCTTTTCTTGTATTTTAACAGGACTTAAGTTGGTTAATTATAAAATAAAATTGTTTTAGACATTTAGTATATTTGCAGTTGTGATTTAGCTTGCATCGGGGTGCGAACTTGTAGTTAAAGTTAGGCAATCCATCACTGAGTACCGGCACCTATTTTTTTGAAACAAGCACTGTGCAAAAGTAAAAGTGATTCCCATTTTTGCTGTCATGGGGTTGAGTGCGTTTGCTTTATAATAAAAATGTGTCGCCTAAAAAATGAGAGTAGCAAAAATTTACTTTACTTCTATTACGTATCAATATACCGAGATTCGACGGGAACACGTATGAATTTGTTTTTAACTGGCTACGGGACCGTAACTACGGTCTCCATATTTTTCCCAGTGACCGTATATATGTGCGCATGCGCGACTTTATTATTATTTTTTCCGTTTCGGAATTGGGATTTTCACGCTAATCAGTATCTATAGGTCAGTGCAAGAGTATACAATTTCATTAAAATAATAATTAATAATAAAAAAAGTACGTGTCGGAGATATTTTTATATTTTGGCATTTATTTTTTTTTTCGAAGCCTTATAAAGTCATTTTATTTATTTTTAAAATTAAATACGGCTTTGAATTATTTTTTTAAATTACAAAATAAGAATATAGGCCTAAAACTAGATAAAGGGAGTGAAAACATAACCAAGCCCGAAGCTTAGTTCGTGTGATGTGCTGACAGACATTTTTTTTATTTGAGTTTTTTTTTTAATTAAATGCAGGGTTGTTAGTATCGAAGTATCGGTATCGGCCAATACAGTATCGACGATACTTTTTCAGTATCGGTTGCTGTATTGCCGATCCTTCTTGTATCAAGTATTGATTTGTTTATCGACGATACATTTTAAACGAAAAATTTTCGATACTCGATACCAATACTTTTCTGTTGCCACTATTAGCTAATTGCAGAAAAACAATAGCGATTTTAATGCATTGTTTAAATAATCCTCCCATAAATTCGATCACTACTAGTAATGATAACCATCAACCCTACCAGTATTAATACCACCACCTCCCCACCAAGACAACTTGGATCTGAAGGCTGAAGTTGAACGGCAAGCGTGCTTACAGT
Source organism: Bulinus truncatus (assembly GCA_021962125.1). NCBI lineage: Eukaryota > Metazoa > Mollusca > Gastropoda > Planorbidae > Bulinus > Bulinus truncatus. The sequence continues at coordinate 12,407,428 of JAGDYQ010000003.1, read as the reverse complement.
ACACAGTGCGGTTTCCACTCACTTACTCGGCAGGGTGGATTTGCAGCTTCAATACAGTCAGCAGTGCAGTAATACTGCACGGCGGCAATTTCAACAAGAGTGAAGTTCTGCTGAAGTAGACAGATATCTTGAAGATAACTCATCAGAAATGATGTCATTAGCACCCTACCCAAGCATTATATATTGCTATATTGCTGAGTTGATCCGGCTAGTGCTTGAGGTGAGCGTATTTTTATGCCATTACGTTCTAGGCTAAGCAATGATCGTTTTGAAATTATGATCTTCTTACTGCTGCCAAGTGATAAATTGTAAAGTTCCAAGAGCCCTGACGGGCCATCTGCGATTCACCTGTTTCTATGACTTCGGCATATGAAGGGATTGTGTGGTTAGCACAACGCCCGGCCGCCTTTACTTCCCCAGCTTAAAGTCGGGTACCTATTTAAAACTGGGTGAACTTGTGGGAAAAATTCCCATTGTTCTCACCGAGGATTGAACACATGACTCTGAAGTCGACAGTCGATTATCTACACCACTTGGCCATCCGTCAAGTACTAAAGTGATTAACATTAAAATTGTGCTTTGACATTGTATTTTATTGTTTTCACTTTTTTTATTAAGCTTGAAAAACTTACTCATTATATTTTAAATAAAAATATTTTGTTGTCCTCAAAGTATTGGTATTGTATCAGTATCGATTTTGGCAATACATTTTTACTTGAGTATTGTATTGGTATTGGCGATACTATTTTCATGAAGTATTGGTATCGGTATTGACGATACAATTTAGGTATTGTAAACAACCTGATTAAATGTTGAATATGGGCTATTAAGTGATTTGCTATAGTCAGAAGCATGGGCTCAATAAATACAACAATCTGAAATGGACTTGTTTTTTTTAAATATGACTTCTTCGCTTTTTTAAAAAGAAATATTAATAAATGTAGAATCTTTCTAGCAACAACTAGTTCGTTTCAATATTGAGTTCCTAATAATTTAAAATTCAATTGGAAGCACCTATTTAAATCTATGCTGTGAAGTACTTAAGTATATGTAATTTTCCCACATGCTGTTTTTTTTTTTGGAGCTTATTTGCAGGAAACATCTTAATTTTTATTTCCAGTCATCAGAATAATAATTTTTAGAGCATTTTCAAGAAAATGTCTGTCTGTCTGTCTGTCTGTCCGTCATCACCCCAGATCTCAGCAACCGTAAGTCCTAGACCCATGATGTATATACCATTTTGTAGGTCTTGACCTGCCATGTGTCCATCAAAAGTCCATTGCGCGATCTGACCTCTGAGGGCTGGGCTTCAGTGTTTTTACCGTTTTTACTATATAAGCTATATTAATAATTATGCCATTTTCATGGCCCCATTCTACACCTTATACGATCAATAATCCATTCATTTGGTGCGAAATACTGCAGCATGTAGTTTCACCAAGATTGACGTCACACGTGTTCAAGAGCTATATCTTTTCGGAAAGTTGTCTAAAATTGGTGCCAAATTCCGTTTCTGTGTACTATATTTAGCACCAGTAATTTCCCATGATTTAGACAAGATTGTGATCTATTCGCCATACATATTTAATTTTATTTATTAAGAAACTCATCAAATGATATAGTAAGCTTGGGTTATAAGTTTAATTGAAAGTATCAGAGCTATGCAACAATTGACAGGTTTTCGGACAATTTCGAATGATTTCAATTATGAGTCCTATTTCAGTGACCACAAACCACTTGTAGTTAGATTTAAGATAAATATTTACTGAAAGCTAACATACGTACTGATACATAACCACGAAAATGCGCTAACACGTTCTGTGTCCAGAATGGAACAGGCTTATTTTATTTTATTTCCTAAGTTACCACGCAAACAAAAAAAAAAGATTTTTATCTTGTTTTATTTTTAATGTTCACATTATAATATGTTACCAATCATCTTTAGCACAAAGATATCAATTAGCGCCTAAATCCTGACCCCAGAAACGGAAAAAATAAAGTCGCGCATGCCTACATAAGGTCTCTGGAAAAAATATGGAGATCGTAGTTATGGTCCCGTAGCCAGTGTGTTTTAAGAAAGGAAAATGATGTATATTTTAGAGCTGCTGTTTATATGAATTTTAAAATCAGAAATCAACGCATAATTAAAAAAATTAATAATAAAAATGAACGCAAGTTTAATGGACACAAATTTATTAATGTACTATTTGTATCGAAACAGTATTGCTTGCATTACCGGTATATTCCAGTGGTAGCCAAATGCGGCTTTCCAAGAGCAGCATTTGGCTCTACGGTGAATATAGTGACTCTAAAGAAAATATTTCTTTTGTTTTTATTGCTTTTTTACTAAATATTGTTAATTCGTCTGCAGTGAGGCTCTGCATAGTATTTATACAATATAAATAGGCCGTAGTGTGACAACGATGGTCCTTTAGGATTACAACTGTACCAATCACCATATGATATCTATTTCGCAGGTTCTATCAAAAATTTAGATCTCATAAAATAACTTCATGTAATCCAATGACAGTAAAGACTGGTAAAGGTTGGAAACTACTCCGTCCTGGTAACTCTTCATCAGACAATCAATGGGTCTGTGACACTGGCTATGACACATATAACAATAATGGTACAATAGAGTGTCGTGAAACTGGGCAGCAAACTACAACTGACTTAATGACCACTGATTCCAGAAACAAACAATGAAACAGTGATAACTAGTACACCAATACCATCCAATGAAAATAATCTTAATGTTGGAGCAATGGTTGGTGGGATGGTTGGTGGAGTTGTTTCCTGACAGCTACAGGCTTGATTCTGTTTCGCTGCAGGAAAAAATTACGTGTAATTTCATTAATGAAAAAATATAACAGAACACCTGATTTAAAAACAGGGAATAATAATGGAAGTTTGTTAGCTGATTATGAAAGTAGAGTTATTAACAGTGACAATCAAACTCTGATAGAAAAGACAAAGTGTCAGTTGATGCTGTCAAACCAAAAAATGATGATTACAATTCAAATGAAAATAGTAAGGAAACCATTTGCAGCACACCAGAAAACTTAAGCCAACCAATCCCTAAGCCACAATTTCATGCAACAAATGTTTCGAACATTGAACAAAAGCGCCACAAGAGTACATCTGGTGTTTCACCAGGTGGTATCGAACTAAATGAAATGAACTCTGATGAAAGAAGAAAGTAAACGAAGCTTTCAAACGGATGTGTTATGAATTGTGTATCAAACTTGGACGTGATGGAGCTACATACTTGACGGTTTATAAACTTGCAGTCAATGATCAAAGCAAGCGTTATGAAACTATATTTGTTGATGAACCTCTCCAAATGGAGTGCAGACTTCCCATTCAACGCAATAGAAGATGGTCTTTGGTTACCGTTGAGTAAATTAAAACTTCTGTTAAAAGATAAAAGAGACAGGATCTTGTGGAAAGTTTTGAAGACCTCACTAAAGATGTCATGAAACACATTAATGTGCATTGAATAAAATAAAGTAAATAAACTTCTGTTAAGCTTGTTTACATTAAGCATTGCGAAATACACATATAATAATTAATTTCTAATAAACGTTTTCATCTAGTTTGTCTCGTACAATCATGTTTATTTATTTCTATCGGCTCAGTTGTGAAACAATCTCATTGTCAATACATGTGCATTGAGGGTGATAACAAAAAAAATATTTTTATAAAACCACGTGCAATCGAGGAACTTTTATGTGTAATTTAAGAATATAAATTGCATTTTTTGATTTTCTTAAAAAGTTCCCCACCTCCCCCTTTTCGGAAGAAAAAAAGTGAAAAATAGCAAAAAAAAAAGGACAAGTTTTTTTTTAGCTTAATTCAAAAAGAGTAATAATAATAACTAATCAACTTTTATTAACAAATAAGATACAGTTCAGTTAATAATATGTACATAATGTACAGGAATTGTTTAAAACATATTTTTTTCCTATGAACTTCAGATTCAAAAATTTTAATTTTCTCGATTTTGCATGAAGTTCCTCCATTAGTTTTCACAGCACGTTCTTGCATTTTACCCTGATGGTGAGGTAAACAGTTCATTGAAGGACGCTTCATTGTAGTGTTGCAAATGGAATCAAGCATTTGCCCATTCATAGAAGATGAAGTTGCAAACAGGAGCGAGGATGTTGCGCCACTCTGGTATCAGAAATAATGCTATAATAGTATATCTCGCATGTGAGTTCCATCTTGCCTAGTGTAAATTTGGTAGTTTCTTCCAGCTGATGCGAGGCCAACGTGAAGTTGTTTTTGTAATGAAGATATGCCTGTCATAATTCATATAAGGAGCTGAAATCATCTCGCTATCCTGGGTTCTCGCCTGTGCTAACATCATCATCACAACGAGGCTGTAATCTGCCTGAAGAGTGGCATAGTTTTGCGTTAATTTGTCAATGAAGGAATAGTTGAGTTCTAGGTTTTGCTCGCTGGCTGAATAAGAAAATTCATGACATGTTTCAGAATGAGGGTCGAGTACCGGGTACATGGTGTGACAGCAATATATTGTATTTAAGCCCTTGCTCAAGACATCATCCTGTATGAGCTTTACAATCCCGAGCAAACGACCAGTATTTACTGCGGTCGTGTCGCATATTATTACGCAAATATTTTCCCAAGCATCATATTCATCAATTAGCTGATGTAGTTCCTTGTGAATGGTCGCAGCAGAACCACCCTCACATTTAAGAATACCGGGTTTTATTTCGGTTGTCATATTTTCAGCAGAACTACTTGACCTCTTCCCCTTGCACTCTTTTACCATCAAACTGGAGACAATAGGGTTCTTTGCTTTGAAGTTTTTGAAAAATTTTGGTTTTCATTTTCCGTCCTTCAGAGATTACTCGTTTCAAAACACCCCTCCCCGACTTGGAACCGGCACATGTGACCCTGTTCAGGAATGGTTACAAGAATGTCATATGCTTTATGTGTAGAAATGCTGTTTTTCAGTACTAGCAAAACCCGCTGTTGTGGTGCTTGCTCTTTGGTATTTCGGTTTGCATTCAGGAGAAGATGACGTGGAAGAATAGGTTGTCAGTCGGGTGAAGAAGCAGGATTTCAGAATACGAAGATTCTGAGACAGTTGTATGTTTGTGTAGGTTGTGAGACAGTTATATGTGTTTGTGTAGGTTGCGATTGAGAAGAACTGGCTTGAGATTGAGTTTTGGATAGTCGGATTCGTTTTCTTGGTGGATCGATTCTAAAGGGCATGTTTGACCATTGAATAACCAATCTTTCCTCCACTCTTAACGCATCTGGTAGAGCTCTTTATCTTCCGTGCTTTTCCATTCTCCATTAACATTGGTAGCATCAGATAATTTAGAAAGTGTCGTAGTAAATTTATCAGACGGTTTCTTTTTGTTTGTCATATAACTAGAACCGATGAATTTAACACGATTAGTGCGCTGGATAAGAGTGGAAAGTCTAGAATTTCCCTCAAGAGCAATTCTATATCCGTAATAATTTTGATTCGATCCAGTCGCCGTTTCTGGCTATTGAGCAGAAAAGTGAAGTTTCCAAGAATTTGATGGTTTGTTGACATCCGTGTGAGATTGATTAGCTTTTCAACAGATGGAAATCTCGGATCCCTATTCTTTTAAGAAGATGAGGGTAGGTGCCTTGCTTATAAACAAATGGGGAAACAGCTGACTGGAATGTGCTTAAAGCAGTCTAGTAAGTCATGTAAAAATTCAATGTTAAATTGAAACCGATAGTCAAACTACGCGATATGTGAAAACAAAAATGAAAGGTGGGAACTTTCAATTTTAAACAAAATTAATGTTGCTACTGTCATCTACATATAATTGTTCCTCGAATGTAAGGGGTTTCAGTTTCGTTACAAAAAATAATGAAAATAGTTATCACCCTAATGTGCATGTTAAATACTTTTAAGTCAGTTAATTACATTTCTGTTGGCTTCCAAAGCTAAACATTGTTCTCTTACCGTCCATTATACCCAGAAGTATTATAGCTTTGCAAAAGAGTGTTATAGCGAGAAAAATAGCAAAAACGTGTCATTTATCACTTTTAAAAACTGTTTTTAACAGTTGTTCACTAAGGGACCACCAGGCCGATAAAACTTTTCTGACAAAAGTGTTAATTGTACGCTCTAATTATGAAATTTGGTCTATAACGTATGAATTCATTTTTCTGCCTAAGCAAGCTAAGCACGATGGAGATCCCACGAGGTCATTCATGTCAACTCAACCAGTTTTTTGACAGTTGTTCACCCGACCCTCTCAGATCTTCTTGAAATTTTCAGTATTTACTCATTGTTTTATCTTGTGATGAATGGTGTTTTTATCTTAAATTAACTTGCATTACAGAATGCCCTAAAATGTCCAAACATTGAACTTCAGACAGTTTTTCACCAATATTTGACCCGGTATAGCCAAGAACCTATAAGACATGGAATGATGTTTGTTATACATTAATAAGTACCATATATGTGTTTATTATTTTGATAGAGAATTCCTGTTAATCAATAATAGTGTACTCATTGTGGGCCCCTTTAAGTAAGCATCATGGTCATGGTCGTCCATTTTTGTGCACATTGCGACCCCCAGATGACCATGTTGACAGTAATTCACGCACCTATATTTGCCTTATCAGCAGCAAGTACTAGCTATGGTGAAAATTTCATGTTGGTGTCTTGAAGCCTTCTTGGTGAAAAATCTGCATGAAATCGCATGATTTCTACACTGTTGTGGACCATAGTGATTTGGGAGCGACCGATAATCGGATCGCTATCGGTATCGGACCGATATTGGCAATATCGGTTAATATCGGATGAGCCGATATTTGTAGGGAGCGATAGTCGAACCGATATTGGCACTATGGGTTTTATATCTCAAATGTGCCTTTCACTTCCTAAAATAACAATATAACGAAAGTAATCGCTCACTTATCATTAACGGGTTTTATACCCTCCACCCCCTCCGCCCAACCCAGTTTCATTTTAGACACAGCAGCACAAAGATGACGTCATTTACCAACAGGGTCGGCGAGTTGAAGGATAAATTTACTTTTAATCTTCCTTAGAAGATTTTGCTTTGCTATCTTACTATCAACTATTTGTTAAGTGTTTTAGTGAACAACTTGAAAAGAAATTGTATTGTAAAATGACACTCTTTGATGTTACCGCATGGCAATTCAAAGCAAAATTTTGATCGGTCGGCTTTCATTTTTCATCTTCTGTTGTTCTTTTCTTTTTTACGTGTGTCAACATTAAAAATTCTTTCTTTCGTCTCATTTTGGTTAGCAACAGTTGTATCAGGGACGAGGCAGGCGTGGTGTTTGCCGGTTTAACTCTTAGAAAAATCTATTGATGTTTTTTGCCATAAACAAAGCACAATCGAAAATATGCCTTTCCATCATATTGACATCGCTAGTTTCAGAACGTTAATTAATTAATAGACTTGCCAGGCAATAAATGATGCCTAGCCGTTGACAAACATTGACAAAACAATCGAAACATAGATTTTAACTTCGTAGGCAGCAGTTGAAAGATAAGTTGGCTTCAATTAATACTATATTTACAACTGCCGATTGCTGAACGTCCATACAAAGTTTTACTGGTGTTACACATTACATTGGTTAGAACCTGTGTTATTCTCTCTGGATAGCTTAATCAGGATAGGTCCCAGGAAATTTTCTTCTCCGGGATATTGTTGGGTAAATAAAAAAGGCTGGAAAGGTACCAACCACACAATCCCATACAATAGCCGTGGTTAATTATCATTATAAACAGGGTTCATTATACGCTATAGTACCTTCACCGATACACTACAGTATATAATGTTAACTAGTGAATAGAAAGTTTTCTCTTTTACACTGACAGAGAAGGGTGGGAGGTTTTACTTGTCGAAGGGCTAAATAACCAAAACATCTTCATTATATATTATAAGTCGTTCCAGTCGACATACGTGGGGGTGAGAGTGTGCGTAAGTGGACGGAACTTCAAACTTCAAATGGTTGAGTGAAATTCTGTTATTTATCGATTTGGTGAACTTTCCGCATTTAAAATTAACGCATTTAAGTGTTGCGTTAAAAATTTTAATCGCACATTTTTTTTGGCGCGTTAATCGCAAATTAACGCAGTTTAACAAATAGCCTGGTAATACATTTTTACTTTTGAACGACCTTGAATTATTTACAACTTTATCTTACTTTTCTGTTTGTGAACAAGTAAAAAGTAAAAACAACAAATTGTTTGTTATAAGTTTAATTTTAAAAAATAAACGCGCAGATTCCTGAGATTATGCAGGCATGGTTTGTGTTTCTGACTTCGGTCTTTCGGTCTGTCTTTTCAAATCTTTTGTTTTATAATCTTCTAATCATCTCCATCTTTCATTAATAGCAAAATATCGGTATCGGTTTCGGCAAAAATGCTGAAATATCGGTATCGGACTATCGGTAAAAAGGCATATCGGTCGCTCCCCTAATAGTGATTTTGAATGGTTGAACTGACATCTTTGATGAACTGAGTTTTCTTATTGTGAATTTAATTTTTTTACTTGACAAATGTATTCTGATATGTTTCTAAGTGAATACTTTTAAATAAATTTTTTGTGTAATATTTGCTTTCAAAAACATCATGAATGTAATGCAAAAAGGGTCAAAAAATATTTTTCAATAGTTTCTTAATTATTTCATATTAAAAACAATAAGTCGTTTTTTGTTATTTTTTGTACGTTAACAGTGTATTATGGTAAATTAGCATATCAATAAAATGTAAAAAAACATAGACTGAATACCTTAATATTTTATTTTTAAGAGTTTCTATATATAAACGAACAAAAATAGGGGTAAGAGTAGAGATTTTGAAAGTTCGTTTCTAAGCACCACCCTACTGATGGTCTATGTCATGGTTGTCACTGATGGTCTATGTCATAGTTTGTCACTAATGTATGACATAGTTTGTCACTGACGGTCTGTGCATAGTTTGTCACTGATGGTCTATGTCATGGTTTGTCACTGATGGTCTATGTCATAGTTTGTCACTGATGGTCAGTGTCATGGTTTGTCACTGATGGTCTATGTCATAGTTGTCACTGATGTGATCAGTGTCATAGTTTGTCACTGATGGTTTATGTCATAGTTTGTCACTGATGGTCTATGTCATGATTTTGTAGTGATGGTCTATATCATAGTTTATTACTGATGGTCTATGTGTCATGGTTGTCACTGATGGTCATGACATGGTTGTCACTGATGGTCATGACATGGTTGTCACTGACGGTCTATGTCATAGTTTATCACTAATGGTATATGTCATAGTTTGTCACTGATGGTCTATGTCATAATTTGTCACTGACGGTCTATGTCATAGTTTATCGCTAATGGTATATGTCATAGTTTGTCACTGATGGTATATGTCATAGTTTTGTCACTGATGGTCTATGTCATAGTTTGTCACTGATGGTCTACCATGGTTTGACAGCGATGGTCTATGCCGTAGTTTTGACAGCAATGGTCTATGTCATAGTTAATCATTGATGGTCTATGTCATAGTTTGTCACTGAGGTCTATGTCATAGTTTGTAACTGATGGTCTATGTCATAGTTTGTCTACTTCATTTACAATTTACAACTTTGGAAAATATGAATTAATGATAGCAATCTTGTATTTGTCATTTTATTTCACATTCACACTCTATTACACATGCACATGGGCGTATTCAAGGGGAGGGGAGAGGGGGCAATTATATACAAATAAAATAAAGTATAAATTTATAAATTACACTGATACAGAAATAATACTGTAATTTTAAACTATTTATTCTGGAACGAAAATTGTGTAACGTCTTGGTATTAGTCCAAATCGATTGATGACATTTCTTTAAATTTTTTATACTCATCATACAAAGACTAGATAAACGATCAGTTGATGAGCGTAGCCACTTTTTATTCGTCTTAGAGGCTAAATGATCTCTTGATTGTGCAATGTGCATGTTTTACTGAAAAAGCCAGGGGACGGATGGTCGTGTGATAAAGCGCTTATTTGACCTGAGGTCCCTGGTTCGATCTCCGGTGAAGGCCAATGGATATTTCAGGTCATGGCTTAGATCCCCGCTATACTCCGTGTGCCTCATGACCATTGCACTATCGGTTATGGTGGGAATGAAAGAAGGACACCATAAAAGCCGTCCCATTAGTGGTTTAAAAGGATCTTAGAGATTTCATCTCATATTTACACACTGGAAGAGACAATACTGTCAAAAAAAAGCCATCTTAATCTTAGGGAAAAAATTGGTTCATCTAAAACCTGACATAGAGTCATTGTTTCTGTTTTTTCCCTTTACTTTATACATTCCATATCCCTTACCAAGGTGTCACTCTCCTCGATTAGATTGTCCAATGCGTAATAATCAGCATAGCCTGGCTTGATCCTTAAAATGCGAGTTTTTAGTTTTGTCATACAAAAAGGATGCAAAACTAAAAGGAAAATGCTGGTTTATTTCTGCGCAAAGCGATTTTTCACCGATGATATAATAGAATGAAAATAGGGTATAAAAACAGTTATTCTTAAATAATCATCAGGCTAATCAACTTTTACACATTTTCCCTGTTCATTTGTCTTCAGCTTGTCGTGGAGGTTAAATGTCGACACCATTGTCATCTGCAACACATTTTTGTAACTCTAAAGAATTTCCGTTTACCTCTCATCACAATTCAATGTAGTCAACAATTCTTCCAATGTATGTTTGTACGCAGTAAATCTAAATGCCTTCCCAATATTTGGGTCTAGCTTCTAGCTTTGAATATTTTTGACAGATAACTAAACAAACAACAAATATACGGAGGTATCCGAGGAATTCTTCTGTGACCACCATTTTCCCATTTTGTTCTTTGACAAATCTAACAACAAGTGGCATCTGCTCAATGCCTGAAATGTCAGTTGTCTCGTTGGCTGGTGTAGAAAATGCAAGTGAATGATTTGCTTCACGAAGACAATGTCATCGCGCAAGAGAGACCAAAAATTTCGATTAGTGTTTTGCGTAGTTGATGAGATATTCTTAGCACTACAAGAACAAGTTGACAAATAAGTTACCAAGAACCAGGTCATAAAAATTGCAGAATTTGATTCTTTTCCTCGAAGTGCTAAATCATACATGCCGCAAAATAGGATTGTAGAAATGATGGGATCTAGTTAGTTACGATTTTCTTAAAATTTTCTTCTAATTGATGAGTTCAACTGCTCATCTATAGAAACTCATACGGCTTCCAATCATGCAACAAAATTGCTTGCATCTTCGTAAGTCTTTGTGCCATGCAGGGGCGCCGATAGCCAACAAGGGGCCCCAGGGCAGGACATCATTGCGGGCCCCTTAATAAACAATGAGTCGTGAACAAATTGACTTAGTCGGGGCGGCCGGGCCCCCTTACAGATGCGGGCCCCTGGCAATGCCGACCCCCGTCTCGGTGTGCCTGGTGCCATGTGCTTTGCATCTGGCTAATTGCATCTTCGTTGAAATCTTTAAATTTTGTGCATGTTTGATGATAAAAGCCACCTTTAAGCATACAAGCCACGGTGAATAGTGATAGCCATGCATATTTAAAAACTATGTTTCCATCATTGTCAGCTCTAAAATCATACTTTTGTCAGGTCTAAATAAATTTAGCATTAATTTAAAATTCCTCAGTAGCAGAAAGATTATAAACCAACAAGAGTTGCCAGATAAAAAGCTGAATGCCAAGAGAATTTTGAAGGCCTAATCAAGTTATAGAAGGATAAATTAACAACAACAAAAAAATAAAAATTTTCTTGTGTTTGTTGTCAAAATGTTTAATTTTCAAATGCATTTATTTATGTCAATATAAATAATTAATCTTATGCTTAACTTAAATTTAATTGAAACATGAACCTGATTAGATGATAAGTCCCTGTAAGGATGATATGAAATCTCTTAGATCCTATGAACCACTAATGGGACGGTTTTTATGGTGCCCTTCTTTCATTCCCACCATAGCCGATAGTGCAATGGCCATGGAGGCACCACAGGAATATATCCCGGAGCAGGCAAGACCTAAAAATTTCCTTGGTCCTCACCGGAGATCGAACCAGGTACCTTTAGGTCAACAGTCGAGCGCTTTACGGCATGACCATCAATATAACCTGTATAGATAGCATGGACAGTTAAATTAAAAAAAACAACATGTATTTGTGCCCATTCCCTGGAAAAATCTCTAGCCACGCCCATCAATGCACATTACATTTTAAAATACGAACTAGTAGCTGTTTTATTTGGTAATAAGAC